>CM054134.1:121311760-121361760 GCA_028751875.1 Rapana venosa
TGCGACCGTTTTTGCTCACCATGAAGGTAGCCGCATTCCGACTTCGGGGATAATGCTGGGTATGTTCGCGTTTCCGTAATCCATCGAGCACTGACATGAATTACGGGATCTTTGACGCGCATGTTTGATCTTCTGCATTCTGCAAACATGAAGGGAATGAAGGCACTGGCAGGTCTGCACTCGAACTTGACGTGGGAGATGCTAAAACTCCCCAACCTTAATTAATTAACCAGACACGTCGAGATTCGAATCCACGACTTCAAGGACCCATGGGATTGAAGTCGAACGGTCTTAACCCTCGGCTGTAATGTCCATCTCCTGCTGAATAACTCCTCCAGGAGTTTAGACAGAAGTTGAGTCAAGGATAGATTATTTTAACAGGTTACACTTCTTAGGACATGTATGAGGCTGGACCTTTTTTCTTGCTTTCTTTCTTTTATTTCGAGGATAATGGAATAAGCACTCGTGAGCTTTTTTTTTTACATTCAGTCCCCGTGTGTTTGCAGTTTTGTAAATTTTGTCATCCGTTCCCACCGGCACACAATAACATACTCTTCCGAAAAGCGGAACGGGTTTTAACGTGTGCGCAAGATGTTCTGCGTGCGTTCGCACACGAGACATGGGTTTATAGTCTCAGCTGAAGGATACCCTTATGTATCCCTGTCCAGGCTGCACGACCATACATCGTCCGGATGACACGGGCGATACGGTATGTTTGTGTGGATATGCATGAAGTGGACACACTTTGAAAATAATCAGAAGAATGTCATCATTGTATTGTTCTAGGCAGGCAACAGGCCTACGTGTTGTTTGCAACGTACCAGTCTAACAGCTGTTTGCCCTATGTCATGTGCTGACGGAATGGAAGCCAGTTTACCAAAGCTTCACTGTTTGCTGTTCCAACATTGCCAGTACACGCAACCACCTCGACATTTACGTCTTGCAGGGGCTGATAGGGCTCAAGTAGTGTTACACTTTCAATGACAAGAGTTATCAAGATTTTAGTTCAAACCGCAACGTCGCCCAAACCGTCGCCGGTGGGGGGATTATTTTTAATGTTTACCAGGTAATTCAGACTTGTAGAGTACCTCATTTGTGAGATGTTTGTAGGCCAACGCATGCACAAAATCCAAGTGCATGTAAGATAAGTGTATATTTCTTCAGCATGAGATGATGTTACTTCTCATCGAATTGAAACGCCGATGAGAACATTGTGTCATGCATAATTAGAAAATAGTTGGGCTTCTTCAAGCCCAGTGCATTCCACTCGTATGGGAAGAATTTTACAGAAAAGTCTTCTGAAAACGGGAAGGAAGATGCAACAGAAGACGAGTAAAAAATCAACAAGGAGGCACGGAAGAAAATGAAGAGAGAAGAAGAAAAAGGGAAATTTCTTATTTTTTATGTTTATTTTGGCATCATCTTCTGTGACGTCCCCGATCTGCTGTTCCACGCGATCAATCTCAACCCAGCCCACATACCCAGATTGTTATGTCTTACCTCGGTCTGATCCACAGGCGCATCATATAGGCTGCGTGGCCCAGCCAGGGGCCCTTGCACTGCGCGGGTCACTTTGGCGGTGTTCAGTGGTGCCTGTTCTGAGCTAACATACGCAGGACACCACCTACTAAACCCCCTACTAACGACAGTATTAGCTCAGTCGCGGAGCCAGACTGAGTGAGTTGCCCACCCGAGGTGGCAACCACCACAACGTCCCTCCAACAACCGTCCCCCGCAAACCTCCAACCCCAAAGGCTTTGACACAAACTCACCACAGGCACAGAAGTGTATGGGCAAACCGAATCTGAGGCCACCATGAGACCAGAGCAACTGGGACCACCGAATCAGAGGCAATTTTTTTAATTGCATGATGATCAATGACAATGAGGATGACGTAATGATGCTGCTGTGGAAGTGCATATGCTTTGAGACTACTTGACAGGGTTGTACTCTACGCTTACTATCATAATATATCCCGGCGTCAACCGGGCCCGAGAGATACAGACACCTGCAGTGTTGGTCAGGTAATTTGAGCAACACTCTCAAATTCGCATCCGTTAAGTGGATGAAGCTCGACTGTGTGGTCCCAGTCTTCCCACTGAGCCCACAGCACACTCACTCTGGGTAGGAGCCGGCCGGAGTCCGAAAAATCCCTATGACTCTTATGGGAATCGAACCCGCGACCTTCCAGTCCGTAACCCAAGGCGCTAACCACTGCGCCATGGCGGCTGGTGAAAAGAGGGAATTTCTACCAAAGAATGTGAGACTGATGTTTGAAATGAGCTTGGTGAGAGTGCAACCTGTAGTTCCATATGAATCATTCAAGGTTTGGCTTGTGTTTTGAATTTGAATGGATTTCCAATCCTGTTTATGTTTGATGAGTTGGTTAATTACCTGACTCAAGTCGAGTGAAGAGTTTGCCGAGCTTTTCTCCTGAGTAGACGCGATGTCGCCGTTCTCTCTCTCTCTCTCTCTCTCTCTCTCTCTCTCTCTCTCTCTCTCTCTCTCTCTTTTTCACACACACACACACACATCTACGCATGTGCATGCACCACCACCCGCCCCCCCCCCTCCCCCGCCTTACAGTGCACACACTGTTAAATGTACGTGTACACACACACACACACACACACATCCACCACCACCACAACTTACTCCACCATTTTGCTAAATAACACACACACACACACACACACACACACACACACACACACACACACACACACACACACACACACACACACACCCATCCATCCATCCATCCATCCACAACCACCACTACTACAACTTACTCCACAATAATTTAATCTTGCTAAATAACACACACATCAATCCATCCACCACCACCACCACCCTTACTACAATCTACTCCACAATTTTGCCTATTAACACCTTTAGTAAAAAGGCATTCAACTGCAGAAAAAGAGCCAACAAAACACAACAACAACAAATCAGTGCAGTGACCCAACGACTCCTCAAGGAGTTGACTGATCAGAGAAAAGTCAACACAAGCCCGTCAAGTCAGTCAGTGATTCAAGATTTAATTCTCCTTGGGGCGTGGAGGGTTTCAGCACACAAAATCAACTGTAATCCTGATTGGATCGGTGGTCTAGAGGAAACGCGCCTGCCTAGAAAGCGAAAAGTCCGGGTCGGAAGTTGCGGTGGTTCGAGTCCCGTTTGGGCCCGTAACTTTTCCCCCATCCATTACACCATGAGTAAGGGTCTGGCTGCTAGTCTTTCGGATGAGACGATAAACCGAGGTCCCGTGTGTTACGCATAATTATTTAGCGCATGTAAAAGAACCCAAGGCAACAACAGAGAAACAAATACTGTTGCAGACAGGAAAAAAAAAGGTGGCGCTGCTCTTGTGGCGACGCGCTCTCCCCAGGAAGAGCAGTCCGAATTTCACGCAGAGAAATCTGCCATGACTTAAAGTGGTATAAAAAAAAAAGTATAACATAAACAAGTACTCACTACTAGCACACATGGTACTCATCAACAGAACCTGGCATGTAGCCCATGCACGTAGACACTGTTGCGTCTTTGCTTCTTGCAACACATATCATAATTTATATGTCATTTGCTTTTCTGCAAGACAAGGCAGAAAACACCAGGGAAACGGACAAAAGAAAACAGAAGTGATCTAAGCTGATGCCTTGTGCCCCTGTGGGTGTGTATGCATCCGTGCAGAGAAAAGTGATGTATGTTATGATTTTTTGTTCTCTTCTTGTTTTCGTGTGCATTGCTATCTAGGCTGTATGGTATCAATAAGCTTAGTGCTTTGTTATTGTTGTTGTTGTCTTTTTCAGCAGGACGTTGCTTTGGGCGTTGCCCCTGTCCGTGTTTGTGTGTGTGTGTGTTCGATTTTACGCCTGTTCACTTTCAGTGATATTAGGTCTATGTATGTGCGCGCCGCGCGCGTGCGTGTGTTTAATTTTACGTTTGTTCACTCAAAGTGTGTGTGTGTGTGTGTGTGTGTGCATGCACGAGCGCGCGCACGTATGTACACACATGCTTTGATGAGGATCAGCTATTGGTGTAAGTATACGCCTCTCGGTGGTCCCGTATCTTAGTCGCATTGTGTGTGTGTGTGTGTGTGTGTGTGTGCTTACGTGCGCGCGCGCGTGTCGTGCACGGACTTCGTGTGTAACCACGGTGTGGGTGTAGGTGCATGCCTGCGTGTGTGTACAAGTAAACCCCCTTTAAATCCCTTGGGTTTTGTCTATCCCCCCGGGACGGCAAGTGTGACCAGAAACAAGAAGAGAACGGCAATTAAGGAACTTTTAAAAACAGAAAGCTTTTTACCAACGTAAGATAACCCCTCAAGACAAAGATCCTGTTGTGAAGCCTAGTATGACCCCTTCTTCTGTACGGATGTGAGTGCTGGACCTAACAAGGACACAGAACAGCGATAAGAAGCAGTGGAGATGTGGTTCATCCGGAGAATCATGAAAGTCTCATGGACAAAAAGAAAAACAAATGCAGAAGTAATGGAAATGGCTGGATACAAAAGATCCCTTCTCAACACCATCAGAGAAAGACAGCTCAAATTCTTCGGCCATATAATCAGGGCTGACGGACTAGAGAAACTGTTTTGGAGTGGCAAAATATGTGGAAACAAGAGCAGAGGAAGACAACGCACAAAATTCACAGACAGCTTAAACAAATTCGCAACGAATAAAGAGGGCACCAACAATGAGCTAATGAGAGGGACCGAGAACAGGGAAGAATGGAGAGCCATGATCGTCGATGTCTGCAGGACCAGACCGGACACTTGAAGAAGAAGAAGAAGACCAGGTTAGTTTCGATGCAGTCTTGCTAGAGGTGCCTTCGTGGACCCAATGTTTGTTGGCCCCAACGCATGCATAAAATGCAAGGTGCACATAATTATAAGATTATTCATTGTAAGATTATTCATTCTATTTTCTTCAGCATGAGGTAGATGTGTGACTTCTTCGCCGCTAAACGCTCAGATAGCAACCATTGTTGTCTGTCGTATGAGCGAAAATGTGTTGGGCTTCTGTCAGGCCCAGTGCATCCAACTTCGGTATGGGAGAGAATTGTTACAGAAAAGTCTTTCTGGAAAACGGGAAGGAGGATGGACAAAGAAGGCAGATAAAAAATCAACAAGGAGGTGACAGGAAGAAAAAGAAAGAGAGAAATAGAAAAGAGGGAATTTCTACCACAGAATGTGTGACTGATGTTTGAAATGAGCTTGGTGAGAGTGCAGCCTGTAGTTCCATATGAATCATTCAAGGTTTGGCTTGTGTTTTGAATTTGAATGGGTTTCCAATCCTGTTTATGTTTGGTGAGTTGGTTAATTACCTGACTCAAGTCGAGTGAAGAGTTTGCCGAGCTTTTCTCCTGAGTAGACGCGATGTCGCCGTTTCTCTCTCTCTCTCTCTCTCTCTCTCTCTCTCTCTCTCTCTCTCTCTTTCACACAAACACACATCAAACGCATGTGCATGCACCACCACCCGCCCCCCCCCCCCCTCCCCCGCGCTTACAGTGCACAAATGTTAAATGTAACGTGCACACACACACAATACACACATACACATCACACAAACACACACACACACCACACACACCACACATCCACCACCACCACAACTTACTCTACCATTTTGCTAAATAACACACACCACACACACACACACACACACACACCACACACACACACACCACACACACACACACACACACACACACACTACATCCATCCATCCACAACCACCACTACTACAACTTACTCCATTAATTTAATCTTGCTAAATGACACACACATCAATCCATCACACCACCACCACCCCTTACTACAATCTACTCACAATTTTGCCTATTAACACCTTTAGTAAAAGGCATTCAACTGCAGAAAAAGAGCCAACAAAACACAACAACAACAAATCAGTGCAGTGACCCAACGACTCCTCAAGGAGTTGACTGATCAGAGAAAAGTCACACAAGCCGTCAAGTCAGTCAGTGATTCAAGATTTAATTCTCTTGGGGCGTGGAGGGTTTCAGCACAAAAATCAACTGTAATCCTGATTGGATCGGTGGTCTAGAGGAAACGCGCCTTGCCTAGAAAGCGAAAGTCGGTCGGAAGTTGCGGTGGTTTCGAATCCCGTTTGGGCCCGTAACTTTTCCCCATCCATTCACATGAGTAAGGGTCTGGCTGCTAGTCTTTCGGATGAGACGATAAACCGATGGTCCGTGTGTTACGCATAATTATTTAGCGCATGTAAAAGAACCCAAGGCAACAACAGAGAAACAAATACTGTTGCAGACAGGAAAAAATAAAGGTGGCGCTGCTCTTGTGGCGACGCGCTCTCCCCAGGAAGAGCAGTCCGAATTTCACGCAGAGAAATCTGCCATGACTTAAAGTGGTATAAAAAAAAAAGTTAACATAAAAAAAGTACTCACTACTAGCCCACATGGTATCATCAACAGAACGGCATGTAGCCATGCACGTAGACATGTTGCGTCTTTGCTTCTTGCAACACATATCTAATTGATATGTCATTTGCTTTTCTGCAAGACAAGGCAGAAAACACCAGGGAAACGGACAAAAGAAAACAGAAGTGATCTAAGCTGATGCCTTGTGCCCCTGTGGGTGTGTATGCATCCGTGCAGAGAAAAGTGATGTATGTTATGATTTTTTGTTCTCTTCTTGTGTCGTGTGCATTGCTATCTAGGCTGTATGGTATCAATAAGCTTAGTGCTTTGTTATTGTTGTTGTTGTCTTTTTCAGCAGGACGTTGCTTTGGGCGTTGCCCCTGTCCGTGTTTGTGTGTGTTCGATTTTACGCCTGTTCACTTTCAGTGATATTAGGTCTATGTATGTGCGCGCCGCGCGCGTGCGTGTGTTTAATTTTACGTTTGTTCACTCAAAGTGTGTGTGTGTGTGTGTGTGTGTGTGTGCATGCACGAGCGCGCGCACGTATGTACACACATGCTTTGATGAGGATCAGCTATTGGTGTAAGCATACGCCTCTCAGTGGTTCCGTATTTTAGTCGCCTTGTGTGTGTGTGTGCGTGTGCGTACGTGCGCGCGCGCGTGTGCACGGACTTCGTGTGTAACCACGGTGTGGGTGTAGGTACGTGCCTGCGTGTGTGTGTATGTGTGTGAGTGGTGAACAGGTGAAGGGGTGTGTAAGGGTGCCGGTAAACATGATACCTGATCCTAGGTTGGTGAGGAGATGGGAAACTCGGTCACACAGACAGTCAGAGTAGAGGCTGTACACATATCCATGATATTATCTGCAGATACAACAGAACAGAACAAAACGGCATGGCTGTAGGCTGTGCAGTGTAGTAGTGCTGGTTAGGCCGACCCACCATCGCTGACTGCCGATGTCATAAACTACCAACCTGCACGCAATGGGCTTAAGCAGAGAGAGAGAGAGAGAGAGAGAGAGAGAGAGAGAGAGAGAGGTGCATGTACATTTTATTTGGTACCATGTGATGTGCACGTACTTAGTTTGGAACTAATAAACAGACAGGGCCAATACAACTTAGGGTTGGCATCCATTGTGGGTTTGTTTGAAACTAGGATTACAGGCCTACATTTCCCCCTCTGGGGTACTGGGGCCTATCAGTATAAATAGCATCCCCACATTCTGGAAAGTCTGTGCTAGAAATGTCCTCTTTTCTATCACTCTTTCTGCCTTGCTCCTTTTCTTCCTGTCACCTCCTTCTTGTCTATTTTCTTCCTTCTTGGTCCATTCTCCTGCCTTTTTTCCCCTAGAAAGTTCTTTAATCTTGGTTTCAAACAGTGCCGTCGGATGCGCTGAGCCTGACTTGTCAGCAGGCGCTTAACTGCAGCGCGACTCATTTTCCCTCATAATTATAACAGACAGCAGTAGTTGCTGTCTTAGCGTTCCACGAAGAAGAAGAAACATGCCTACACAGTTCACTCTAGTCTAGTCTCCTATGTTGAGGCCAAAGTACTCGGGGATTTTTTTTTCCGGGGAGAGGAGGGGAACTTATTTAATTCCTCGTTGTTGAATGAGAAAAAAAAAGTCAGAAAAAAGAACAATGTAAAAGAAAGAGATCAGTCCATAAAGTACACGTATATGTCAGATTTTTTTTAACCCCCCCCCCCCCCCGAAAAAAAAGAAAGAAAACCCAATAAAACATAGTAACACCAACACACAAATGAAATCAGTAATAACATAAATATTTTTTGAAAACATGGAGACAGGCGCCTGGACGTTCTAGGTTAGGCTACTGATCTACAGACAAAACTAGGGATTCAAAAAGGATACCCACACTGTACTTTTGATTTACAGCCGTTACACGCTCTGAATAGAGCCTACATCACTCAGTTTAATGAACAGGACCTCGTCTAAGTAAAAATCCTGAGCCAGCCTTGTTCTATCTATCTGACGGTAGGCCCACACAGACCTTGCCACGTAGGGAGATGTCAGGGAAAAGTGTCAGCCACTTCTCTGTTGTCACGTAGGCCTTAAGGATATTAATTTAGATGCGGATTACATACACGTACTATGGAATGAAGAACACACGACGTGGGACGGCAATATTTTATTTGATTTAAATGCAATATGGTAGGAATCGATGTGTGTGTGTGTGTGTGTGTGTGTGTGTGTGTGTGTGTTCTTCTTTATCGGTTTTTTTTTTGTGCGCGCGCCCGTATGTGTGTGAGTGCATGCGCGCGCAAAGGTGCGTGCGTGTGTGTGTGTGAGTGTGTGTGTGTGCGTGTGTGTGTGTAATACAATATTTAACAGGACTATGAGCTGTACTAGCACCATCTATATTATAATCCTATTCAGTACAGATCACAGTCAGGGATAGCTTGTCACAGTGGTAATCAAAGCAGAAAGATCAGGCCTGTGAACTCTGGTACACGTCCCTATGGCACACACAGCACCACACAACCTTCAGATAAACACAACCAAAAAACAACACCCCACCAGCCCAACAAAAAACATCCCCCTCCCACCCCTACACACAGTACACATACACACTGTCTACGTGTGCGCGTGATCTTTTGTAGCTTTGTATTTTGTGGTCGTTTTTTCATTATTTTTCACCCTTTGCAAAGACCCCCCACCCCAACCCCCACAATCTCTCACTGCTGTGGGAGAGAGAGAGAGAGAAGAGACAGACAGACAGACACATAGCGTGCTGGCGACCAAGCACTGAAACTCAATGACAAGCAGGAATTTAAACTTGACAAAAAGAAAAAAGAAATAAACAATTACAAACAAAACTACTGTAGATCATGCATGCATATTAGATTTTATCGAATCATTTGTGCCTGGAAAATATTACGACGGTGTTTGCGTGCGGAGGCGGGTGTGTATGCATCTATGTAGATGAGTTAATAAAATGTTTTGCTCATTTGCATGTAATTATACGCTCCACGCTCGAGACTTGTGTTTGTTCTAGGAGTATATCGATAACTTCAGCGATCGTTGGGGACATGGAAGCGAGGTGTCAGAGACCTCGGCTTCTCCAGGGGCCACTATTTCGAGGGTGGTTCCCATCTCCTCTCCCTCACTGCTTTACTTTCCCTGTTCCTAAAGAGAGCAGGTACCCATTTACAGCTGATTACATACATCATATATTATGTATGCTATATACGTTTTCTGTATTAAGGTAACTGTTTAAGAGCATATCACGGTTACTTCTCGTAATATCAAAACAAAAACAAAACAAAACTCAACAACACTTTTTTCCCTGTTTGTTTTGTTTTTGTTCTTGTGTTGCAAGTTAAAGTGTGTGTGTGTGCGCGCGCGAGTGTGTGTATGTGTGTGTGCGGTCGCGCGCGTGCAAGTGTTTTCGTGTGTGAACAAAATGCAGACTTGTGGATATTACGAAAACAATGTGTATGTGGTATATGCTTTAAAAAAAAAAAAAGGCCAAGGGATCATAAATGTTGTTTGTAAGCCGCAGCAGCTGTCACAATTTATTGCAGCGAGAATTCGGTAAGTACGTGCCGTGCCGTGCCATGCTGCGCCGTGCCGTACGTGCAGCACTTGCCTATAAATGTGTGATGCGCACTGCGCTGTATGGTTTTGTGCCTGCCGCAATCGATTACGCTGGCATGTTTACTAGTGAGAGAGAGAGAGAGAGAGAGAGAGAGAAGAGAGAGGAGAGAGAGTGTGAGGAGAGGAGAGATAGAGAGGAGAGATGAGAGAGTGGTGTGTGTGTGTGTGTCGGTGAGAGAAGAGAGTGATGTGTGTGTGTGTCGATGTGTGTGTTTGTGAGAGAGTGAGAGAGAGAGAGAGAGGAGAGAGAGGAGAGAGAGAGAGAGGAGTGTGTGTGTTGTGTGTGTGTGTGGTGAAGAGTGTGTGTGTGTGTGTGTCGTGTGTGTGTGGTGAGAGAGAGAGAGAGAGAGAGGAGAGAGAGAGAGAGAGAGAGATGAGAGGAAGAGGAGAGAGAGAGAGAGAGGAGAGAGAGAGAGACTCGAATATCTTATTGAGGGTAAATGGATAAGCCAGAGGCTTCTTTACACCAGACCCTCATGGGGAAAAAGGGGAAACAAACATAGATAAATCAATAAATTAATAAACGAGAGAGAGAGAGAGGATGGGGGTGGAGGGGGGGGGGGGGGGGGGGGGGGGGGGTGGAGGGGGGGGCGCGTGCATGTAGACACTTTTCTTGTGTTTGTGTGAGAGGCAGTGGGGTGTTTTGCGCTTGCACACGTGTGTGTGTGTGTGTGTGGTGTGTGCGCGCGCGCGCGCACGCGCGAATATGCTTAAATATCCTTGGGTAAATATGTGTGCACATTCGTGTGTCTGCGCGCACGCATTTGTTGTGTGTGTTTGCGCTCCCCCCTCTCACGCGCGCGCCCGCACACGTGTTGTATATGCTACTGGTTGGTTACCACACACTAGCGTAGCCACAATGATAAACAAAAAACAATAACAAAAAATAAGATAAACAACCACCAAATAAAAAAAAAGTCAGGGAAATTTACGACAAAGATTTGGACTGGAGACTTGCTATGTTTAACTACTTAGCCTGAAGAGAGAAAGAAAGACCCCCCCAAAAAACCCAACAACAAACAAACAAAACAACAACAAACCCAAGCAAACCATATAGGGAAGTACACACAACGCTCATGTTTGCATAGGGCACGGGATAGCCTAGTAGTTAGAACATTGCGCTCACAATCCGACGACCCCGGTTCGAATCTCGTTCAAGGGGATTTTTTCCCCCTGGGGTTAACATCAGTGCAGACTCCACTCTCCCCAAAAGTCCTTGGGATAAGACTATAAACCGAGGCCCCGTGTGCGAACGCACGTAAAACATCTTGCGCACACGTTAAATCCTGTCCCACTTTTCGAAAGAGTAGGCGATTGTGTGCCGGTGGAAACATGACAAAATTTACAAAACCGCATACACACGGGACTGGATGTACAAAAAATGCACATGAGTGCTTATTCCACTATCCTCGAAGTAAATAAAAAAAAAATGCTGATTGGTGAGTTATGCTGACACATTGGCAGTCACGTCAGGAAGAAGGAATAGTGCACCTGACTTTTGTGAGGTTCGAGCCTTTGTCTATGGCGTAACTCTCTCTCTCTCTCTCTCTCTCTCTCTCTCTCTCTCTCTCTCTCTCTCTCTCTCTCTTACAAAAGACAGGAGAGACAAGCAACATAGATAGAAAAAAAAAGATCAACAATAATCAAAAACATTCATAAAAAAACAACTCACAGTCAGGAGATGAATCTCTGAAAAGACAAAAACGTCAATCTTGTTTAATTTTTTTTTCAAGAGCCTTCAGCAAACAAAACAATGCACACAGATCTGTTAGAATCCGTTGAAAACTGATGAACAAGCGCAAAACTCAAGCTAACTTTGTATGGTACAAAGGAAATATCAAATACTGACTAGGGCAACCTACACACGCACACAGGCAGGCTATGCACATGCACAAGCCATGCACGCACATACAGCTGTGTGTGTGTGTGTGTGTGTGTGTGTGTGTGGTGTGGTGGTGTGGTGTGGTGTTGGTGTGTGTGTGTGTTGTGTGTGTGTGTGTGTGTGTAAGAGAGAGAGAGGGAGGGAGAGAGAGAGAGAGGGAGGGGGGGTAAGATAACAGAGACAACAAACAATTGTGTGCTCCTTTCTGGGTAAAAAATCAAGTCTTTGCAGGCAGAATATCGTTGTAATATACAACTTAAAAATTCAATCAAAATAAAAGAAATCTAATCAAAAAAAGAACAAGAAAATCTCGAGGCACCAACAATACTATTAATGAGTTCACAAAACATGTCCACAGCTGGAGTCTACAGCAACAAGCCTTGAACAAATAATACACAATCATGACAATTCCACATAGTCTCTGCTTTTAAGACAGAACTGTATTGATAATCTTTTGAGTTTTCGCTGCATTATTAAGTAAGAAGAAAAATCAGATGTATCTACAATCAAGTTTCTGATGGCATCAAATGAACAAACCAAAAAATATTTTAAAAAAGAAAAAAGATTCAGATTCTGATACCCAGACACATCAATACGTTCAAAACAAGAAGAAGAAAAAACCGAATCCATAAAATGTACGTTTTATACAGTGAATAGAGAGAAATATACAAATCATTTTGTTTTCGTTCCTCGGCTTGAGCTCCGAGGTTCACCAATGGTGAAATTTTGCGTATGCAGCCGCTTTTGCCCACCATGAAGGTAGCTGCATTCCGACTTCAGGGGATGACAACAAATATATAAACCAACTTATCTGTTTCATACAACACGAAGAAAGGACAGTGTTTGTAGTCCTAACAGTTTTTGTCATCTCACCAAATAGCATACACATGCTTTTACATTACAAAATCTAGGAAAATAAAAACCAGGATACAATGTAACAAAATCAAAGCACAGCAAAATGACCAGCTTTATTGGCATATGTGTTCTCTCTCTGACTCTCTCTCTCTCTCTCACACACACCCATACACACACACACACACACCTGCGCGTGGAATCATTGTACTTGAATATCATGCCTTTAAAAAAAAGAGAGGAAAAAACAAGCAGAGAAATAAGCAGCTATGACACCATTTTCTAAAATCTGCAATCTAAACACATAACATGTACAATTTACAAAATCAAAAAACAACAAACACTCTCATTTCACTTACAAACTTAGGAAACCAACATCATGTCATATCCTGACCAAAATTTAAGTTAATTGTTTCTCTTTTCACAGCGGCGATGGAGGTGGCTGGGACACTCTCTCCGAATGGGCAAGAACAGACTCCCTCATACTGCGCTGAGATGGGCACCACCAGGGAAGAGGAAACGAGGCAGACCACTCGGCACTTGGAGGAGGACAGTAGAGGAGGAGATGAGAGAGGCGGGCAAGACCTGGAATGAATTGAGCTGGCTTGCCCAAGACAGAAAAGGCTGGAGGGATTTTGTTGGCGCCTTGTGTCCCGGCACATGGGATGAAGAGGATTAAGTAAGTAAGTAAGTTTCTCTTTTCTTGTTTTTATTCTTTTTCTTTTTTGAAATAGGATGTGATTTCATATGAACACATTATGTACAGGTCTGTACACACTAGCATATTTACAGAGGGAGATCAGATTGGATTTTTAAAAAATGGTAACTGGTTGAGCCAGTCTCCCACATTTGGGCTCTCATTGGAAAAAGCAAAAAAGGAACAAATATATATGTGTAAACAGTTTAAACAAACGTACATCTCTCTCTAAGAAGGAGAGAGAGAGAGAGAGAGAGAGAGAGAGAGAGGAGAGAGAGAGAGAGAGAGAGAGAGAGAGAGGAGAGAGAGAGAGAGAGAGAGAGAGAGAGAGAGAAGAGAGAGAGAGAGAGAGAGAGAGAGGGTAGGAGAGAGAGGAGAGAGAGAGAGAAGAGGAGAGAGAGAGGAGAGCAATCCCTGTCTTGTTTGTTTCAGTCTCGAAATGTACTCAGTTGTCTGTACGATATTAATATTACTATAATACTGCAATATTTCATTCATAATGAGGATCTTCAATTCAGCCATAATACTGTCTGTTGCCTATTACATTAACTCCATTGCACACACTACAATAAAACAAGTCAACTGTTTAAAATTGGTGTTAAATTAAACCAGTGACAAACAGAGTAACTGTAATAAATGATTACAGTGTTGTACTGTATCATTAGTGATTATATCATATACATTTTAGTAGCCCTGCTGCCCTTTTGTTCTGTTAATAATGCTATCTATATTGACTTCTGTCGGACATATCAATAATATATAAACAACTACACTCTTCTGGTGACTTTGTCTTCGTTTGTAAGCTGAAACGGCAGTACTTTGAAATGAAATTTCGGAATTTCATTGTTAGTAGTTTGTCCACACACAGAATAAAATATCTCTCAATTTATGTAAACTTATAAATAAAATATTCCAACTGTAAACTGCAATATCCTGATAACATGGCACCCTCACTACTGACAAAACACCGGGTAACTGTTTTAAACACTATTTTTTTCGTCCCTGATTCGTACATTGTTTAGATAACTAGTGAGAGCTAAAGCAAAAAGGAGTACACCATAGCTGTTCACTTTGTCAGAGGTATCGCCTGTAGGTTATTTTGGTTGTTTTCAGAATGTGTGTTTGAAACCAAAAGTTTGTCAAGCAAAAACACAATTTTCTGTAATGAATACGCTTTACTTGTTTCTATTTTCCCTGTTGTATTTTGGTTCCCGTTCCTCAGCTAGACCTCCGAGGTTCACCAATGGTGAGATTTTGCGTACGTGACTGTTTCTGTCCACCATGAAGGTAGCCACATTCCGACTTGGGGGATGTGTCCTCGGTAAAGTTTATGTTTCCGTAACCCACCAAAAGCTAACATGAATTAAAGGACCTTTAACGTGCATATTTGATAGTCTGCATGTGTATATATACGAAAGCAATTAAGGCACTGAGAGGTCTGCACTTGAAGTTCCGTCTAAAATCTCTAAATTTGAAAAGACGTTAAACTGAAGATATGACTTGAAGTTGACCTGGGAGATTGTAAAAATCCCTACGCGTAATTCAGTAGACGCGGTCGTGATTCGCACCTACGACTTCGTATACCATGGGACTGAAGTCGAATGGTCTTAACCACTCAACGACAGCGTCCGTTTCCCTGTTACAGAAGAAAAACCCCCAAAAGTTATCGATTAATAGGCCAGTCACGTATCTATCAACAGCCATTTTTTCCCTATCTGTCTTTGTCTTAATAAAATGTTCATAAACCACCGTAGTGTGTAGTCACTAACAGACCATACCTATCTACAGACTGTTGTTCCCTGACCAACAGTATCAAATATCCACAGGGATTCCTCTTAAATGCATGGCACGGACATGCTTTGCACTACTGAAAAAACTACCAACATTTCTGTAAATCAAAAGATGCTTACATATTTATATAAAACTTGGAGATCATAAAAAATTGGAGATCATCACACCTAAAAAACACATAAATCCCTAACTATCATAAATTAAAATAACAAACAAACCAATCAGCTTTTAACATTTCATCACTAGAGGAACACAGCATACCAAATTGTATTCATTTCAATATTACTGAGGCCACTGACAGTTTTCTGACTCGGAGACATCAGTTCTAAGCAACATGCTTTTTTTGCAAGGTTCAGTTGCCATAGCAGCTTGCAGCAAATGAAATGTAATCAAAGGCAGTGAAAAGGATTTATCATCAATTATCAAAACGATTGCTTAATGTTTGAAAGCCTTGCACAATATCAAAAGCACCCCCCGAAAAAACCCAACAACCCCAGAACAAACAAAATCAGAACAACAAACACACACCACAAACACAACACACACATCACAACACACACACACACAACACAATAAATATTCCACCCCATTGCAACAGACAAATGGCAAAAGTCTGTTGTCTTTCTCTGCAGCGTTCTGTATAAACAGTATACACTTTGAGCATTCCAAGATTCCACACCCGACTCAACAAGCCTCTAGAATAAATCTCTTGTTAAAGGGGGGCAGGAGAGAGGCCTAGACACGGGCACTCTCAACCTCCTGCACACAGGTCACCTGCCGCACCTTCACACAGGGGTCTTAGAACCCGGGCCTGCAAGAGCCTCTTTCTCTGAAGGGTTCGTCTCCAGAACAAAATACTTGGGTTCCTCAGCGCCCCCCTCCGGCCTGGTGAGGGGCTCCGTCTCCTCCGCGACCTGTTCCCTCTGTCTGCCTGCTCCGCTTTAGCGGCGTGCTTGCGGCTGAGGGAGGAGTAGCCGCCGTCCTCCTCAGGGTTGTTGCCAGTGCGCCGCAGGTTGATTCTATCGAAGTAGGTCTCGCTCTCCGGCTGCTTGCGCTGTGTGGGCGGGGTGGCTACGGGGTGCTTGGCCAGGTCGTACACGTTGTTCTCCCCGGAGCGTTGCGAGCCCTGACTGGCGTTGTAGGCGTCGTTGGAGTGGGCCTCCAGCTGCCGACTCTTGTTGGGGTCCGGGATGGGTTCCAGGTATTCCACATCGCCTGGCGAGCTGGGGTCTGCCAGGTTGGTCCTGGAGCGGGAGATGTCCTTGACGTAGCGGTCGGGCAGGGCTGGGGCCTGGTCCATGAACTGGTAGGTGGCGGGAAGGCTGCCCTGGTCTCTGGCCCGGCGTAAGGCTTCCATCGCCTGCAGCAAGGACACAGTGCAGTGACAGCAGGTTTTGTTGTGTGGGTGTTTCGTTGGTATGTTTCATACCCTGCTGCTTCTTCAGTCTATGATTTTGGTTTTCGTCTAATCTTTTCTGGTTTGTTCTTACCGTTCCAAAAAAAAAGTTTCTATTGTGTTTAATAGCATGTTCGTTCTGACACAACGAGTTTACACTATTGCTGCTATTACTTCTTGCCATTACTGGTTCCACTGTTAAGATATAATGATAGAAAGGTTTTCTTTTTTTAAAAGGGAGGGGTTCCAAACAGTATGGATCTGATAACAACCTCTCTGCAAAGCCAGCTTACAACCTAGAAAATCATGACATCTCAGGCGGGAAGAGCTGCAGTAATGCTCTGTATAGTCTACAGTCAGTCCTATGTTTCACGTCTTTAATCTCTAACACACTGGATAACTTCAATCGTCTTTGCCACTGCCAAAGGACAGTCTCTAGGTCAAACTCCTGATCTTTGCTAAGATAGCATTCATTCTTGACTTTGTCATGACATAAAATAAAAAATCAGTTTTATAATGCCCAAAGAAGTCTGCGCAAATATAAAAGAAAAGGAAAATATGTATGTACATGTAAAACTTTGTGAAAGGAATCATATTACGTATCTGCGAGTCTTACACAACTTTTTTTTAAAAACAGAGCAAATTCAGTTGAGTAAAATGATCATGATTTTAAAGACATCTAAGTTCCATTTAAACGAAGAATAGCATTTTGACCCATTTAAATCACAAAGTCAATTAAGACATGTCAACAGCAGCAAAATCACAAAATGTCGGGAACAAACGATGAAATCATAAGGCAAGCATTCTGAAATATAGTTGCACAGAGAAGGATTCCTTTGCAAAGGGAGGTAAGTAGATCCATAGTTAACACACATTTATGTTCCTTTTTGTCAGTCCTGGTTGAGCTGAAACACTGAAAGGCTTTGACAGCCAACTGTGCAAACTATAGTTTGAAACTTCAAACGTTAGTTCATGTTGAAAGAATTTTACAGAGTTTAAAAATTCAAACGCTAGTTTGCGTTGACAGAATTTTACAGAGAGTTTACCCGGTTTTTAGTCATTGGTAGCAATCAGCTCACATCTCTGAGTGTGTATGTGCGTGTATGTGTGCATGTATGTATAATTATGTATGTATGCATACTTGTGTACGTGCATGCGCACAAATGTGTATGTGAGTGTGTGTAAGAATGTGTGGGTATGAGAGAGAGAAAAAGAGAGACAGACAGAGAGAGACAGAGACAGAGAAAGAGGCAGACAGAGAGACAGACAGACAGAGGATCTTATTACGTGCTTGCTTGTATGTCAGAGTATATGCGAGCATAAGTGTATGATTATCCAAGCGTGTACGTCAGTCTGTGCCAGAGAGCATACTTATGCCTAGATAAAGGAGCCACTGACAGCCAGGTTCTGTAGCTAAACATGTACCACCACATCAGAGCAGTCACGCACACACACAACTGAGTCATCATGTCAACAGCGGGCCAACTGAAATATTCAGAACCACCACAGAGACTGGAAAATCCTACATGTTAGATGACACTTAACTCACCCACCAAAATAGCTTTTAAATAAACGAGCTAGCTCACGTCATGTACAGGTTCACACACACACACACACACACACACACGCACGCACGCACCACACCGCACACACACACACACTTACATACACACACACTTACATACATATATACTACACGCGTGTGCCAGTCCGATTCCCCCGTGCATACACGCATACACAGACGCAAGTGCATGCACCCACATACACATATGCACGCATACGAATGCATGCCCATGTGCAAACACACTGACAAGTACCTCTGAGGAAAAACATAGAGTTCCTAGAAATGTTATGTTTTAATCATTCACTTATGAATATCTGTTAAACGCTGAATCTACTCAAAAGTGCAGCAGAGCTCCTTTGAATCTTACTCTCAATGAAAAAAAAAACCCTCCTAAAAAATTGCGTCTTCACCTGTGCACAACATGGTACTTTAATTAAGTGTAGGAGACTGACACTCTCAAAATTCAAAGAAATCTGGAAAAACATCTTGTTGATAAATTCTGTTTCCACTGCTGTCATATTTCACAGCCAAACACAAAACAGAACAGGCATTTTACCTGGGAGTGATCGCCGATTTCTTGATAGATAGCTGAGGGTTCACCGTGGGGGGATGGCAGATACTGCATCCGATGCTTTTTCCTGAAAGACCAAGCAGAATTCTTCAGGGGGTGGTTCAAATCAAGCATTCGCAGAAATAGAGATCTACCTACCCATACAGGCATGAACACTGTATTATCTTTAAAGATGAAGTATCCTTAAAGCTGCAAGGTACCTAAAACAAAAAGGACATTCACACCGGTGGTTACAAGATATACTTGACTATTTAACTTGGCTGCTTCCTGGAGAAGTCTGTGAGGCACTGCCCTGACTTTTCCAGGCCGAATGCGGTGGGCAAGAGGACTCTGGCAGAGCCCAGCCTTCTGCCTTAGGGACAGGACAGCCTAGTGGTCAGAGCATGGCGCATTGTGCTCACAAACCTGGTTCGAGCCACCGCCGGGATGCCTGTTCAAGGGGATTTTCCCCGGGGAGTTAACACATGCGTGCTTATTCCATTATCCTCGAAATAAAACATTGAAATAAAATAAAGTACACACAAAACACATGAAACAGACTGTGCAATGGAATGACACACAATAATAAAAACAAACTGAGAGAGAGACAGACAGACACAGAGAGACAGGCAGACAGACAGAGACAGATGGACAGAAAGACTGTGTGTGTACGGTAGACAGTCAGTCAATCAGACAGAAAATGTTATGGAAAAAAATCAACAACTACACTGAACCCCCCCCCCCCCCCCCCCCTCACTAAACTGACCAACCACACACAGCACCCCCACTATTACATACAGCTCTCTTTTCATCCTGCGATGTCGGACACAGAGGACGACGACGACGATGATGAGGAGGAGGAGGAGGCCACAGACGCCGCCTGCTATGGCTAGCCTGACTGGTACCGGCAAGGCAGGGGAGGAGGCTGCTGCAATCACAGTGGACAATGACAGACGCTGTAGCCCGGTGGTTAGCACTGTTCCACTCCACTCCATGGAGTCCTGGGTTCCAATCTCGACGGTGTTTGATGAATTAAGGGTGGGGATTTTTACCATCTCCCAGGCAACTTCAAGTGCAGTGCCTTAATTCCCTTCGTGTTTATAATTTTACATATCAACGTGCAGAAGATCAAAATATGCATGTGAAACATTCCGTTATTCATGTCGGCGTTTGGCGAGTTACGGAAAGAAACATACCCAGCATACATCCCTGAAGTCGGAATGCGGCGACCTTCTCGGTGAGCAAAAAAAGGTAGTATATGCAAAATCTCACTATCGGTGAACCTCGGAGTTCTAGGAATGGGGGGAAAAAAAGGTTGAATATCTAGTGCTATACATTGGCATGACAGTGTCATACTAGTAACGACAACAGCAACATAATGTAAGAAAGCATGAAATAGTTTGAAAAAGTGAATAGCAATGATTATCTGATAATCATTGTACACGATTTATTCAGTAATTGTCACTGCTTATGCAGATATATAACCTTGGTATTATCTGAACTGACTAAAAGTATTTTTGGCCTGTAAGATGTAACTTTCCTAATCTGGTCTCTCTCTCTCTCTTTCTCCTCTAGTTTTTCCATTCCCATTACTTTTTGTGTGTTTACTCTACAAATAGATGCATTTCCTTGTGTTTTTTTTTCCTTTTTTGCATTAGCAAAGATTGCAATGGATGAAAATTTTTGTTGTTGGTTTGCGCTTAGCAGCTCAGTAGCAGTCATGTTCGTGTTAATTTTCATTGTTTCCAATGTTTATTCTCATTTCTGAATAAACACTATGTAAACCAACATAATGTAATGGAGGAGAGCACAGGCCACGTCTGTTATGTTAATCCTGACCGGAGGAGGAGGAGGAGAAGGAGGCTGGAATCGAACACAGCAATGTTCCAGGCCAAAAGCTGTGTCAGTTACAGATGTCGGCTGAGTACCAAGGCCCACAGAAAAGCTTCACACATGACAAGGCCTTAGCAAGACAACCAGCACTCCAAAAATCCTCCGAAGTCGGAGTATGACCACCTAGTATCACGGCGAGGTACTTTTGTCTGTTCCTCGGCTACAGCTTATTGGTTCGCTCAGCAGTGGTAAGACTTTTGCATATGAGACAGTCCGCTCCCCCCACACCCACATTTAGGTAGCCGCAATCTGACTTCGGGGCTGGTGTCTAAACACGGCACCTGTGTGCATGCGTTTTTAAAACCATTTTTGTCATCCGTTCCTACCGGCACGAAATGGCCTACTCTTTCCAAAAGTGGAACGGGTTTTCAACGTGTGGGCCAGATATTCTGTGTGCATTCGAACACAGGGCTTCGGTTTGTGGTCTCATCCTAAGGACTTTGACATTCACTGCGATTTTCTCGTCAAATTGATTAGAGAGGTTAAGGCTGGGAATCCAACCCGGAACCTCATGGATTATTATTGAGGCAGGTGAACGTTCTAACCGCCGTGCCACCTTCCTTCTTGGCGAGGTACTTACAGCCAGTCACACACACTAACACCTCACCCTGTGTGTACTTACAATCTCACAATGATTCCCAGGTGGGAAGAGTGAATCAAGAGTTGATATTCTGGGTTGATCCCCCAGGATATCAAGCTGGGGGGACACACAACAACTACATCAAACACAGCAATACAGTACCACATCAGTATGACACTATCAAATCAATAATGATGGCACCAATAACACTGATTAAAAAAAAAAAATGAATAAGGAGAAGGCCGCAAATCGTATCTGCAATATCTCTCCTTACAGTTCATCAGCATGACAATTACCATCTGACAAGAAGACAATGCTACTGCTGTTTGTTGAAGAGGAGGCGGATAGAGAAAGAAATTGGTGGCTGTCTAGAATAATGGGTTAGTAGTGTTTTTATTCACAAATAACGCATGTGAATAACTTTTTACCTCGACTAGAGCTCCGTGGTTCAAGGAAGGTGATATTTTGCTTCTGCAACCGTTTTAACCCACCATTAAGGTAGCCGCATTCCGATTTCGTGGATGTATGTGTATGAATCATGTTTGTAAGTGCTTAGAGCTAGCTTTCATTGGAGGGATTAGGAGCACACGCCAAAACAATCCTTACTGCTACTACTTTTATCATCCTCTCTCTCTCTTTCACTCCCTCTCACTCACCCTTTCACTATTTGCGCTTTAATTGAAAAGATTAGGCCCGCACGCCAACCCCGCCCCCCCACCCCTCCCCCATCTCTCTCCATCTCTCCCCAAATGGCACACACCTCTACCTACCTGCGTTAGCAGCCTCAGCTTTGATGGCTTTACAGGAGCAGTGCAGATGTTCCATCTCATGGTTGAAGAATTTCTCCGTCACACTGTCTGCTCCGTGGTCTTGACACAGAAAGTCGCTGTTCTTCTTCAGCCTGCACACACACACACACACACACACACATACACACACACACACACAACATACAGTCATACTGGAGAGGGTCGAGTGAGTGTGGGAACGTTTAAAAGAGTGACATGAGGGTGGTAAAACGATGTGTGTGTGTGTGTGTGTGTGTGTGTGTGTTGAGAGTGAGAGAGAGAGAGAGAGAGAGAGAGAGAGAGAGAGAGAGAGAGAGAGAGAGAGAGAACTCGAATGATTTATTCACAAAAAGGCCATTGGGCCATACATGAAGGGGGTTGCCGAACTGCTTAGTTTTTTGGTGGGGAGAAAAAGCAGTAGTAACGACAAAATGTTATTATATAACAAAAAGTCAGTTACAAAAATATTACTTAGGATAACAATATCTCTCTTATTCTGAAACCTTTACTCAAAGTGAGGCTGTGCACAAGCTCAGGATGACTTGATGCCAGGCGTAAACAGAGTATACATGAATTAGGCTGTCTACTTTATTTTACAGGGATGTATTTCTGCCTAACATCCTCTAATACTGGACAGCACAACACAAAATGTACTTCGTCCTCAGGTGCTTGCTTACATAATGGACATATCAACCTGAGGTCATCAACATCATGTTCTCTGTATCTGAGTTGATGAACATTTGTATCTGATACACCAAGTCTACACTTAGACATAATTCTTTTCAAATGTATGTCCATATCAAGTTTTAGATAAGGTTTGACATCATGCGTGTGTGTATGTGTTGAGAGAGAGAGAGAGAGAGAGAGAGAGGAGAAGAGAGAAGAGAGGAGAGAGAGGAAGAGAGAGAGAGAGAGAGAGAGAGAGAGAGAGAGAGAGAGAGTGGTGTGTGTGTGTGTGCCTGCGTGCGTGTGTACGTGCCCGCGCGTATCTGTGTATGAGTATGTGTGCGTGTATGTACCTATCATTTTAATGTAAGCGTGCACGTTTGTGTGTATGTGGGTGCGTGCATGCGCGTGAGAGAGAGAGACAGACATACACACACACAGATTGAGATAGTGTGCGTGCGTGCGTGCATGTGTGGGAGCGGGAGAGACAGTCAGAGAGAGAGAGAGAGAGAGAGGAGAGAGAGAGAGAGGAGAGAGGGGGAAGGGGGGGGGGGGGAGGCGAAGAGAGAGAAAGAACCTCCCACCATTTAGAAGAAAAAAGATCCCTCCCTTTAAGCCAATTTGCTCTCAAGGCCACCCACAGCACGAGAACTGTTTTATTCAGGGATTAATCAGCCTCCAGTTTCCACCCTTTCGCTCCCGATCTCCCCACCCCTCCCGTTTCTGCCCAGCCTAGCGAACCCACACACGGCCATACACATAGATATACAACGACAGGAACGTGTGCCTGTAGTCCACACACACATTTTCACACATGCAAACACATACACACAGCTAAAATACACACACACGCTTGCATGCACGAGTATACGCGCGTGCACGGACGCACGCACAAAACACTATTTCACAAATTTCTGTAAACACTTAAAGTAAACTGTCATGTATCCCACAGTGGGAGTTCTACGAAAAACTGATTTGTTATTCGCGCGCACATGCACGAATGCGCGCTCACACACACACGCATACACATACACACACACGCGCGCGCGCGCTCGCCCGTTCGCAAACACACACACACACAATGGGAACGGATGACAACATTTACACAACTGCACACACATGGAGACTAGATGTAAAAAAGCACGAGTGCTCATTTCATTATCCTCGGAATAAAAGAATTTTTAAAAAAAAGATAAAACACACACAAATTGGTGTGTGTGTATGATATATTCAATATGTAGCGTCACCTTACAGAGCAAAACAGACTGGTTAAAACAGAAACCATGGACATGTCACAGCTCAGGCAGGCAGGCAGGCAGGCAGGTACCTGCACACGGTGTCGATGTACTGTTCGTCTTTCTGGAGGTTGTGCTGCAGACACCGGTTCAGTCGCTTCCACGCGGGCTTGTTCTCGCCTTGCGGGGGGTCTGCCAGGCGACTTTTCAGGCGACTGCCTATGTCCTGCCGTATAGCGTTCCGCTCGGTTTTGGTGCACTGCTTGTCCAGGCTGGTGTACCGGCCTCCTCCGTTAGCGTACATCAGCCTGGTCAATGAATGAACAACTGAATGAAGGAATAAAGAGATAAATATATGAGTAAGCAGTTATATGAATGATTCTTTTCAAAATACTTCTGTTCAAAGTTTCTTCATTTAGAGTTAGTCCACGCCAAATGAGGCTCAAAATTTGATCCCTTATGTACCCCCTCCCGAGTGGTACAGGGGTGGAAAGAGAGAGAGAGAGAGAGAAGAGAGAGAGAGAGAGAGAGAGGAGAGAGAGAAGAGAGAAAAGAGAGAGGTTAGTTTACAGGGGCGTGTCTGTGTATGCCAAAGCACTTGAGTCCTTCCATGGCCCTGCAACTACAGAGTATACCACTGACAGTCACACAGTATCATGACCCAACTTCGTCAAGGCTACACACACACACACACACACACAACACAACACACACACACACACACACACACACCACACACAACACACAAACGAACTGAATGTCAAAGTCCTTCGGATGAGACTATAAACCGAGACCCCGTGTTCGAACGCATGCAGAACAACTTGCATACACGTAAATCCTGTTCCGCTTTTCGGAAGAGTAGGCCATTGTGTGCCGGTGGAAACAGATGACAAAATTTACAAAACCGCATACACACGGGGACTAGATGAAAAAAAAAAGCACATGAGTGCTTATTCCATTATCCTCGATATAAATGAATAAATAAAATAAAAATAAAATAAATACACACCAATCAATCAATCACTTTCACTTCAAGCCTTACCCGCACATGTTGGACAGTTGAATATTGCCCCCGGCCAAGATGCGGTGGAAGTTCTCAGCTCTGTAGACCTCCTGGGTGCAGGCCTGGAACTCGCTACACTTCTTCTGCAGCATCTCCAGGTTGGCTCGTATATAGGCGCTGTGCTGACCTGCACGTGCAACAAAACCGTTTTGGGTCAACTTGTCACCAAAATAACGCTTTTCTTCTTCGCCGAACGCTCAGACGGCAACTCCAGAGACCCTGACAAATGCTGCCCAGCGCTGAAAGGCCCTCCCTCCAGAGGTCCGAAGAGCTTGTCCCTCATCGGCAGGTCAGTAGGCCAGATATCGCCTTTTGATTTTTGGTGTGTCGGACAGGTCTAAAGGAAGTGTTGCACTGGCATGGGAGAAGTGCCACAGGGGCAGAGGCTTCAGAATCACGAATGTGGGACTTGGTCAACATGCGATGCCTGAGTCTGTATTAACATGGATTTTAACGGTTAAGACATTTTAAAAAATGTAAAGTTTGACTCCAAGATAAGTGAAGATGGTTTTGGGTGTAGGTTTTCATACACACTCATACATCCCCGAAGTCGGAATGCGACTACCTTCATGGCGGGGGAAAAACGGTCGCATACGCAAAATTTCACCACTGGTGAACTTCGGAGCTCTAGGTGAAGAAATAAATAAAAATACATGCCCATGGATATCTTAAGGAACGCAAACAGGCCAATACTTACATAAACATATACACCCGCTATGATGGTGGTACGATGGTGGTACATGTTCTCTCTCTCTCTCTCTCTCTCTCTCTCTCTCTCTCTCTCTCTCTCTCACCATCACACATTTCTCTCTCTCACACACTCTCTCTCTCTCTCTCTCTCCTCTCTCTCTCTCTCTCTCTCTCTCTCTCTCTCTCTCTCTCGCGCGCGCGCTCTCTTCCCTTGCTTGGCTGCCAGCAAGACGCTTTTGTGTGAGCTGTGTGTGAAGTGTTCTTGTTTTCTCCTTTTTGTGCATCAAAATGCCAGTCACAGGACTCTCAGTGATGTTGGAGTGTATGCTGAACACTGCACTTCAAGAGCAGACACTGTCCTCCTTCAAAGTGGACGGCAGAGGTGACCAGGCTGTTGTTATTTTGCGATTCACAAACAAAGCTGATAGCCATTTCCCTGTCACCCCAGGTCAAAGGTCATACCGCAAAAAATGTTTTAGCCAGGTATCCCGTGACAGAAAACGAGCAGAAGCACACAGAGCAAACCGTGATGAAAAAGTGAAGGAACAGGTTTCCTCTCCCTCCGGTTTAATTTTACCCACACCTGGGTCAAGTGTATGCTGCAAACCGTGCAGAGAGTGACTCTCCCACTGATGTGTTTATGTATGATTCTTGCCCTCCATCTTCAAGTGGCTGTTATGATAATCAGCAGATTGACTTGACACAACATGACATAGACAGACAGACAGTGACAGTCAACTTTGACAATATAGAAAGTGATCAGTTGTGTGGTGAAGTTGGGAATGGAGCGAAAGAATGTGATAGCCATGAAATGAGTGTAGAGGTCAGTGTAGAAGAGGTGTGTGAGAGAGAAACAGTGGACAGGGAGGAAGAAGTGAGCGTGTCTGGTTCTGAATGTGCGGAGGGTGTGGCAGAATATTCAGGTGAATGTCTGGAAAGGCAGATGTGTGAGAGATCAGAAATTACGACCAGGGATATTATGAACAGCTTAAAAGAGTTCCGTGACCAGTTTAAAAATAACATGGACAATCTCTGCAGTGATCTAAGAGAAATGAAAACATCTGGCCAGACTGCTGGAGAACAATTTGTTTGTAGAGATGTATCATAGTTACTCCAGTAATGACTGATGACAGCTGAAGTTGTTTCATGAGAGACAGTATTGTCGAGGATAAGCATAAAACAAGCAATTGAATTGATAATAGTTTGTATCACAGGTATATTATTCATACTATTCAATTATTACAAACCCATGTTGTGGATTTCCATGCCATGTTGTCTATTTGGGCTGTTGTTGACTGTATTTTTTCAGTTTTGTGTGTTGTGCCCAGTCCCCACCCCTCTGTCCCCTTGTGAATGGGCGTAAAGCTTATCACAAATAAATAATTGTCAATTGTCTCTCTCTCTCTCTCTCTCTCTCTCTCTCTCTCTCTCTCTCTCTCACACACACACACACACACACACACACACACACACACACACACACACACACACACAAGTACGCATTCACAAACACATGTACATTTCACATTCTTTGATGAAGTTTGACCATCCTTCCATGCAGCTTTATTTAATCAATAAATCTCGGGGAAAAAACCTGCTGTGTAAAGTACTGAAAGAATGAATCAACCTTCGCAAATTACATTAGTCACCACCAATGAAGAAGACAACTGCCCCTAGGCTCTGATACAAACTGTATTTGGGTGTCTCTGTGTGTATACCTCTGTTCCAGTGTTTACATGCAGACTCATGCTAATTGCTATAGATTTAGATATTCAGCTGGGGGAAAACCGAAACCCATGACGCAGAGAGATAGAGAGAAGAGAGAGAGAGAGGAGAGAGAGAGAGAGAGAGAGAGAGAGAGAGAGAGAGAGAGAGGGGAGAGAGAGAGAGGGGGGGGGAGAGAGAGAGAGAGAGAGAGAGAGAGAGAGAGAGAGAGAGAGAGAGAGAGAGAGAGAGAGAGAGAGAGAGAGAGAGAGAGAGAGAGAGAGCTCAAGGACACAGACACGTGGAGAAAATAGCAAAATGGGAAAGTCATAGATTCGTCATATTCTACTTAAAAAATAGAAAACGAATATCAAAGCTTTTAGCGTCTCTACCAGGGAAGTCACCGGGCCTTTGTATAGCTATCATATAGCCTATAGCCATATTGCTATCATATAGCCTATAGCCATATTGCTATCATATAGCCTATAGCCATATTGCTATCAACAACAAACATTAGCAAAGCCTCCATACTCTCGAGCTGAACTATACAGTCATGAACTCAAATGTTGCCCTCAGCGAGAAACTGAAATATTGCGGGGCAAAGTCTGACTAGGACTTTTGCTACAGAGCCAATCTTTTAATTTTTTTTTAAACTTTGTTTTTGTCTAAATATACACACAGAACGCACGCCTCTCTCTCCCCCCTCAGATGCTGTTAATGATGACGTAGAGGATGATAGTAATGACGGTGATGATATACTTGCTGCAGCTGTTGCTATAGATAATAAAGATGCTGATAGCGCTGATTATGTAGATGCTGAAGATGATGATGAGAATGATGAAACTACAAGACATTGAGTGTGATTCTGTATGCTTGCAGAAATTTTTTTATTGAAAATGTGAAATAGACACAAACGTTTTCTGCAATGATGTCTACCTTCCCCCCTGCCCAAACATGTTTTGTATAGTGGCCCAAGGCCAAAGTACAATAAAACTTTTCAGTGTTCAGTACTCTCTCTCTCTCTGTTACACTGGCAGATGTAATGGAAAGGTTGCAGCAAATGACGGAGAAGGCTGAAGATGTCCACTTCATGTTACGTGACATGAGACAGTGCACTGCTAGGACCACTGCTGTGTTGAAGGGAAATGTTTACAAAGATGTTTCTTGATTAATGTGTTATACACTTCCGGACTGACTTAACAACATGAAGAAACGGTGGTCCGATGAATGACATTATATGTATATAGAACAATGATATGGAATCCATGTCATGAAGACTGTTTGGGCTGTCATTAATTAATTATGCTTTTCGTTGTTCTGTGTTTTGTGCCCAATCCCCATCCCACTGTCCCCTTGTGAATGGGCGATGATGCTTATCACAATAAACTGTTGTCATTGTCTCTCACGTGGGCACTTCCACCACCCATTCCCACACCAGAAAAACTAAGCAACAGATCAATTACTGACTGATATTATTTACTTCTAATGGCGACATATAAGTATTAACGTGCTTTATTTTTTATTCGGCCTTTGCTCTGATTTTGGAATCATCATTAATACAGAAAAAATAACCATTTCAGTAAACTTGAGAGTGAGAGAGGTGAGAGAGAGAGAGAGAGAGAGAGAGAGAGAGAGAGAGAGAGAGAGAGAGAGAGAGAGAGAGCACTCACCAGCACACACACACACACACACACACACACAATACTCTCCCCTCAAACACCCACACAAATGAATGCTTATATCTTCCCCTATTTCCCTTGTAGGGATCTACAGGGGGTGGTTGTGTGGACAGATCTTGATGACAGGATTCCTGCTGTGCCCCATCTGTGGCACAGCCTGTCCAGCAGAAAGTGACCATTAGCAACAGATCCGGTGGTCAGCAGCAATCAATACTGGACCATCAGGCCTCTCTGCCTGCCTGCCTGCCGGGTGAAGACATCACCTGATTCTTCCTTGGAACTGGGTGTGTCGTGTCATGTTGTAGTGTGTGTGTGTGTGTGTGTGTGTGTGTGTGTGTGTGTGTGTGTAGCTTATATGTCTTTCTAGTCAATGGTTCTTATAACACTGTATTCATACATTGGTGTGTGAGGGGGGGGGGGGGGGGGGGAGAAGCGCGCACGAGCGTGCATGTGTGCGTGCGTGCATGCGTAAATAATTTTGTCTTTCTAGTCAATGGTTCTTATTATATTGTACTTCTACATTGGTGTATGTGTGCGCGCGCGCGTGCATGCGTGTTTAAACAAAATTATTTTCAAGTTATCTTGGAATGCTTAAACCAATATAAAAAGTAACTTTGTTGTGCCATTCGGGATAATGATACGTATCAATATGCCTGTAAGTATTGTAATTGCCCTTCATGGGATGATTAAAGAGGTTGGTTTTTTTTTTACTTGACTAGGGAGACAAACTTGCAGACAGGAAATTATCTTAAAGAACTGGGTGGCGCTGCTCTTATGGCTACGCGTTCTTGCCAGGGATAGCACACAGAAATATTCGTGACTGACAGTGGTACATTTCTTTTTCTTCTTCGTCGAACGCTCAGACAGCAACTATTGTATGTCATATGAGCGAACATTTGTTGCGCTGCCATTAAGCGCCTGTCAAGCTTGGCCCAGCGCATTCCACTTCAGCATCAGGGAGAAAATTGTTGTATTTTAAGTCTTTCTGGGAAAAAGGCAGGAGAATGGACCAAAAAAGTAGAAAAAAGGCAAAAAGGATGTGAAGGGAAAAAACCAGGCAGATACAAAGGCAGGGGTAGAAAATAGAGAATTCCTAGCACATAATTTCCAGAAGGAGGGGGTGCTGTTTATACTGAGAGGCCCCCGGCATCCCCAAGGGGGAGAAGGGGTACACAATACTACTCTTCTTGAGTTGTAGGAGCAGTGCAGTGAATTGTTCTGGCAGAGTCTTGAGTAAGTTGAACCAAGCCGAGCTCACCCCTGCACATGTGTTCTGCATCGTTTTGCATCTGCACTGTGTTGAACTGCATTTGTATGGCATTGTATTGCACTGTATTGCATTATATGTTATGTAAGTCGCAGGAAGTTTCGCTGTGAGGAATGGGAAAGAACACGTCGCCACTAGAGCAGCTGTACCTTTCTCGCGCGCGCATGCGTGCGTACGTGTTTGTGTGTACCTAGTCCTACCTATGGGGGTGCCATTTTTGCTACTGAATTTTCTTGGGAACAACTCTTGTGTTGCCGCGTATATTCGATTATCAATTAATTTATTCATCTACTCTTGCGTTTATCTATTTTTCCATGAGCTGACTGTGTGGTGCACAGAGCACCTCAGTTAATCGTCTTATCCGAAAGACTAGCACCCATACCACCTCATATGGTCTACTGAATGGGGGAAAGGAAGTTTGGCTTCAGACGGGCATTAAACTCAGGAGGTCTCACTTTCAAGATATGTGATCTGCCACTAGACCACCAATCTATCTACTGCAGAACACAGCTTTCTGATAACTGCACACCACTTCCGCGATAACTGTCATCCACTTTTCTAATAACTGTAATTAGTTACCTGATAGCTATACACCATTTTTATAATAACTATACACCATTTCTATGATATCAGTACAACATTTCTCTGAAAACTGTACACTGCTTCTCTAACAACTGTACACCACTTTTCCGATAAATGTACACAACCTCTCTCTTTTCTTAAATCGATGTTTTCGTTTCCCGACTCCAGCTCCATGGTTCACCACTGGTGAGATGTTGTGTATACCAGCATAATTATTTACCCACCATTAAGGTAGCCAGCATCCAATACAACAAGAGTCGATTCGATTGGATTCCGACTCCGGGGATGATTTCTCTGATAACTGTAACCATTTCTCTGATAACTGTCATCACTTTTCTAACAACTGTACATCATTTCTCTGATAACTGTACATAATTTCTCTGATAACTGCACATCATTTCCCTGATAACTGCACACCATTTCCCTGATAATTGTACTACTTTGCTTCCATAAGGACAGTAAAACACCACTTCCGTAGTAACGATAATAAGCTATTTCCTTAATAATTAACAGCACGTGCACACAAGTTCCCTGACAACAGTACATCACTTCCAAATTATATGTCATTCTGATGATGCAAGGTATGTTCAGACATCCACGCCACCGGCCATATATGGTCACTTCTACAACAGGATGATGGCGCTCTAGCGAACATACCCAGCATGCATCCTGCTACCTGGATAGAGAGACAAGCTCCGTTAAGTTCAACTTGCCCAATATATACCGCCTCTTTTTTAAAATTATTTTTGTTTCGAGAACAAAGGAATAAGCACTCGCGTGTTTTTTTACATCTAGTCCACGTGTCAATTTTGTCAACTGTTTCCACTGGCACAAAATGGCCTACTCTTTCAAAGGGTGGAACAGGTTTTAAGTTAACGTATGCGCAAAATATTCTGCGTGCGTTAGCACACGGGGCCTCTGAAGGATTTTCAGGGAAGAGGAGTCGGCACTGGGAAAATTTCAAACAGTGCCCCAAAGACTCTCCTGTCAATTAATTTATGGGCAAAGTCAATTCAAGTTAAATAACTGCAGTGTAGTGTTGACAAGATCCTTTCCCCAGTCTCCAACAGTAATTATCTTCGTGGACCAGATCACAAGAACTGGGTGTCCACATTAGATCTAAAGGCCTCCCCCCCCCCCCCCCCCCCCCCTTACTTCCCCCGAGACTCTGCAGAGGTCGCTACCCTTACGTATGCTAAGAAAAGCTAAAAGTAGATAATCAACGAGAGAAGGAAGGTGTGGATGGGAAGTGAGCAGGGACAGAAGGGTTTACGTGATTGGTTTTGAGGGTTCTGACTTAGACCCCCCAAAAACAGATATTAAAGTCTTGTACAAAAAAGGACAGAAGTGTATGATGTATGGACAATAAGGTTACAACAGCAGCAAAATACACAGAATGAATTCATACTAGCATTTTAGTCAAGAACCTGGATCATGCTTACAATACACAAACGTTTTCGGAGTTTAACTCGTGCACATGCTCTACCTCTTTACCTCTCTCTCTCTCTCTCTCTCACACACACACACACACACACTCACACAACACACACACACACACATCACACACACACGCACAATCACACACACACACAGTCACACACACGCGCGCGCGCGCGCGTACACACACACAAACACACACAACACACACACACACACACACAGGTGCCTTCCTCTATTCACAGCCTAAAATGGCTGACCTTGATTAAGCAACAACAACAAAGTCTCCATTTGATCTCTCTGACCCATACATGGCTGGCTAGGTATTATTACACCTCCTCGCTCACTGTCTGCTCGGTCCTGGGGACACGCCAACGTGCACAGACAGCTTTGCTTTGCTCCCCAAAGCCGGGATCAATCACGCTCAGAGGTAGCTGTCTGACAGAGAGCGTCAAGTAACAGTGGTTAGAATCTTGTCTGACGGACGCTATAGTAAGTGGTTTTTACCGTTCGACTTCAATCTCATGGGTCCATGAAGTCGTGGGTTTGAATCTCGGCGGTGTCTAGTGAATAAAAAGGTTGGGGATTTTGTTTTAGTCTCCTATGCCATATTCAAGTGCAGACCTTCCAGTGCCTTAATTCCCGTCGTGTATAATATACACATGGAGACGATCACATGCATGCTAAAGATCCCGTAATTCGTATCAGAGTTCAGTGGGTGAGGGAAACATTAACATACCCAAAATACATCCCAAAAGTCGGAAATGAACGTGCGAGCGTGTGTGCGTGCGAGCGTGTGTGTGTGTGTGTGTATGTGTGTGCGCACGCGCACGCGGACACACACCTGCGCCCTTGTGTGCGTGAGTGTGAGCTAATGTAACACTTCTAGAAAGGCTTGTTAATAAAACAACATAATTGTATTAAAAAACAAAATGCTGGTAGTAATCGAAGACACACACACTCGACTCAGAAGGGGTGGGGTGGGGGGGGGGGGGGGGGGGGGGAGGGGGGGGCCGACAGACAGACAAACACACAATTTTAAAAAACAGCAATCACCTCCAGAGTCATGTTCCTCCCAATGCTCAGAACAACGCACTCCGCGATATGCAGTCATCATTTTGTTTTCCCCACACAGAGAGAAAAAATAAAAACACACCACAGAATATAATATATATATCTCCAACAAATACACAGTAAACTAGTTAGGATGCATTTACTGTCCAGAATTGCTCCTTTTTTCTCCAGAAAACTACACTCCTAGTAATGTGTGTGTGTATGTGACACTCCTTCAACTTGGCAAAGCTGTCCACACATTCACATGCAAGGTATGAATCACCCGCAGGGCGAAAAAGGAGGGGAAAAAAGCACAGTGTTCAACTATGATGATGTATACTTTAGTTCAGGCCAACCCACCTGCTCTGCAGTAAGTTGGGAGTTATCATTCATCTGTACTCCAGCAATGTGTCAAGTTTCGAGAAGCTGCTGTTTTATGGATATAGTTTCAATGGTATGTGACTTAGCTTGACGTATCCGTTAACTTCCAGAGAAGTCATTAGCTCACTGTTTTCAGGCAATGTGTCCTGGCAGATCTCATTCCTGTCCACACTGCAGATTGCATGCTAGGTACTTCTGTAACACTGATACCTTAGACAACGGGCACTGTAGCTAAGCGGCTAAGACCATTCGACTTCAATCCCAACAGTCCATGAAGTCTCAGTGGCGTCTGGTGAATTAAGGGTGGGGATTTTTACCATCTCCCAAATCAACTTCAAGTGCAGACCTGCCAGTGCCTTAATTTCCTTCGTGTATATACACATGCAGAAGATCAAATACGCACATTAAAGACCCTGTAATTCATGCCAGAGTTCGGTGGGTTACGGAAACACGAACATACCCAGCATACATCCATGAAGTCGGAATGCGGCTACCTTCATGGTGGGCAAAAGCACAAAACCCCACCATTGGTGAACCTCGGAGCTCTAGCCGAGGAACGGCGAAAAAAGAGAAAAAAACAAAATAACCCAACACAACAGAAAACCCCCCACATCAGAGAACTTCAGATTATGAACCTGACCTTCAACAACCCCTTAACGGCAAAAAACCAACACGCGTTTAAATCGAAACAACCAGTACACGCCAAGTCTCCACAACACAAGAATGCGCACACAAAAATCCTCTCACTTAACGAACACAGAAACCTGTACCGGCAAAAGTTGCAACATGGACAGAAACTGGCCAGAACAGAGGTACATGACATGAGGGTGTACACACGGCAATGTCACTATTGCTCCAACAGAAATGGCAGAGAGAGGAAACAAGCCGCCTTCCTTCCAATCAAACACCGGGAACATAATAACGCGCCAAGATGAAGGGACAGGGCTACCACCACCACCACATGCTTTCAATGGCACCGTGTGCAAGGGCGATAATGATGATTGTCTTGTGTTGTATGGTTTTGTGTTATGTCTCACTAGCTTTTACAATACAGTCATGGAAGATCTCTCTCTCTCTCTCTCTCTCTCTCTCTCTCTCTCTCTCTCTCTCTCTCTCTCTCTGCGTGCACTTAACAATCGCGTCTGTGTATTTGCTTATGCTTGCATGCATGTATGCGTGCTTGTGTAATGAGTAGGTAAATGACTAACAACTGTAAAACAGCAAAAACTAATGGCAAGACGTACACATTTTGCAAGTGAAACCTTCCTGCATCCCTTTCCTTTTACAGAGAGAGAGAGAGAGAGAGAGAGAGAGAGAGAGAGAGAGAGAGAGAGAGAGAGAGAGAGAGAGAGAGAGAGAGAGAGGAGTTCGTGTCAACACATTTATCACTTGTCCCTCAGGATGGAGAAAAAACCCCACTCCCTCCATGGATGTCTATCAGCAACAGGTGTCGCCTGTCCTTTGCTATAGCACATGCCGACATTGCTAGCGCTACAGACACGCAATTCTTCTGCATATTTACTTTTCCAATCACACAGACCATTATCCCAGAACAATACCTCAGTGTGCGATGTGGCCAGGCCATGACGGTTTCCTCTTAGTTTAGAAACTTTTCTCCCTACAATGTGAATGAGAAACTTCCCGCAGCGTGATATTCATCAAAACAAACACTGCTTGTTTAGGTTTTCACACTGGACAAAATGTCATGACATACCGTTTTACGTGATCAGCACTATAACGCAGAAAGTATGCTTTCCCCGGTTTTCCTGTACGTCTCTTTTAAGTCGTAGGAACTTGACGAATTATATAGCTTACCTTTACATAACATTCTGGGATGACCACACACAGGGGATGGAAATCACCACCATACACACGGTCATGGAAGGGAACAATCTCTCCTGTTGTAATCTCTCTTTTCACAGCGGCCAAGTCAAGAAGGTTCTTGAAGGGTGTGATGTATGCATGGCAGTGGGCTATCTTTCAATCTATCCATCCGCCCGGCAGCAGCAGCGGCAAGTGACCAATAGCCGCTGTAGCACTAATACAGCAGCGATCAATACTACTCCAATAGCTACACACCTCTCTTCCGATCATTATGGAAACCAGCCGTTGACGTCTTCCTAAAGGAAGAGAGAGAGAGGGAGGAGTGGGGGGGGGGGGGGGGGGGGGGGGGGGGGGGGGGAAGAGATTGACAATTACGATTCCTTGACAACTCGGACCCACGATGCACAACCTCCCTTCCTGCTTGTGATTAACGAACAGTATACACCCCACCTTCGCTAACGTTCAAAATGTCCGAGGTAAGAACTAGAAATTGTTCAAAAGTTAACTTACCTAGGATCCACTATCACCAGTGCTAGTGATGGATCCGGTGCAGAAATCGTCCCAAAGGCAGCAAAAGTAAAAGCAGCATTGTGCGGACTGAAATCGGAACAGAATTTTAAGAACCTCTCCTTAAAGCACAACGCAAGGCTCCCGTGCGCCAGCTTCATGCCCTGTATGCATACGAGACACGAACAAATTCAAAAGCTTTATTATCTCAAAGACAGAGCTGACCTAGAGAGAAGAATATAAGCCACTGGAATGAGGTGTATCGCATGATACTACACACACCCTTTAAAAAACAACCCAACAAAACACGACAAAATAAAACAAACAAGCAAGCAAACAAAGCACACACACATTCACAAAGTGGGCCAGATCACCGGACAATATATTATATTAGTCGATACTAAGAACTGCTAATATATATATTATAGGGAGGGGGTAGGGGGGAGGGAAGAAAAAGAAATGAAAACAAGAGTGTAAAATCGAGTGTAACAAGAGAGTAAAATGACAGAATTCATTTTTTATACCGTTCTTCACTACCTCTTCAAGGTTCACCCATGGTGAGATTATGCTATGCAACGTTTTTACCCACATGAAGTAGCTGCATTCGACTTCGGGGGGGGGGGGGGGGGGGGAGCATGCTGGTATGTTCGTGTTTCTGTAACCCAACGAACGTTGACATGAATTACGGGGTCTTCAACGTGCCTATACATATCATATATATATATCTATATATATCTATATATATATCTATATATCTTTTGCAGGTGTATATATACACAATCGTAAGTAAGGCACTGGCTTGTCTGCACTTGAAGTTGACCTGGGTGATGGTAAACATCCCCACCCTTAATTCACAAGACGCCGCCAAGATTCAACTCACGACTTCACGGACCCACGGAAGTGACGTCGAACGGTCTTAACCACCCGGCTGCAGCTGCCATCTTGTGCGGATGGAAGACTGTTTTTCATTCATTTTTCATTGGCAGATAGCTTGCTTTCCACCATCATTCTCAAGCGTGCTGTAAGTCAAAGGAGTAAGGTACAGGCGGTGTGTGTGTGTGTGTGTGTGTGTGTGTGTGTGTGTGTGAGAGAAGAGAGAGAGAGAGAGAGAGTGTGTGTGTTGTGTGTTTTGTGTGTGATGAGAGAGAGAGAGAGAGAGAGAGAGTAGAGGAGAGAGAGAGGAGGGAGGGAGCTGTGCACATGTGTTGTGAGAGATTGTTGAGGAGAGCATTTCTTTTTTTTTCTTTCGTCATCTATCTTCCGTCATAATGGAATAAGCACCCTTTTTTTAAAAAACATCTGGTCCCCATGTGCTTGCAGTTTTGTAAATTTTGACATCCGTTCCCACCCAGACAAATGGCCTACTCTTCCGAAAGGCGGAAGATGTTTTAATATGTTCGCAAAATGTTCTGCGTGCGTTCGCACACGGGACCTCGGTTTATAGTCTCATCCGAAGGACTTTCGGGGCGTGGAGTTGGTACTCCAGGGGAAAACCCCCTTGACTGGGCGTCGTCTTGGTGGTGGCTCGAATTTCCCGTCAGAGAGTGAACGCAACACACTCTAACCACCAGGTTCTCCCCCCCCCCCTCCCCCCTTCCTTGACAATGACTGGCTTCATTCTTTCTATTTGGCAGTGTCTACTTTCAGTCAATCACGATCCATTCAGTTTTATATAGCTTTCTTACCGAGGAGGCCGTACTATTACTTATTAGGACTGCGTTTTAATCAAGGCATGTCCTTCACGAAATCGTCAATCCACGGTTTATTCTTCATGTACCTCTATTGGCATTTCAACAGTCGCAGAGACAGAGACACAGAGAGAGAGAGAGAGAGAGAGAGAGAGAGAGTACTCGCATACATGTGTTCATACGTGTGAGTGTATGCATATGTGCGCGTTTTCGTGCATGGATGTGTGTGTGTGTGACTCTGTGTGTGTGTGTGTGTGTGTATGTGTGTGTGTGTGTGTGTGCGCGCGCGCGTACGCAATATATATATATATATATTATGTGTGTGTGTGTAACAATAACAATACAATAACAAAATTTATGTGTGTGTGTGTGTGTGTTGTGTGTGTGTGTGTGTGTGTGTGTGTGTGTGTGTGTGCACGCGGCTCTTACATCCCTCATAAGGCAAGTTGCAACAGAAGTGTACAAACACGAGCTGGAAATGCGAAGTTTCCGTTGCTGACATGTGGACGCAGTTCCGGTGTACCCAGAGCAAGTGTCCCTATAGTAAAAATACAGAGAGGACTTTGTCCGCTGGCCCTCTTGTGCAGTTAGTAATTTCAGTTTCGTATTCACCCTTGCCGTGTGTCCTCTAATGGCTCTATTCTCTCTCTCCCCCTCTTTGGGGGCACGGGATAGCCTAGTGGTTAGAACATTGCGTTTGCAATCTGACGACCCGGGTTTGATTACCGTTCAAGGGGATATTTCCCCCTGGATTTAACATCAGTGCAGACTCCTCTCTCCCAAAAAGGCCTTCAGATGAGACTATAAACCTAGGTCCCGTGTGCGAACGCAGGCAGAACATCTTGCGCACACGTTAAACCCTGTTCCGCTTTTCGTAAGAGTAGGCCACTGTGTGCCGGTGGGAACAGATGACAAAAATTTACAAAGGCGCATACACACGGGAAGAGAAAGCAGCAACATCAAGAGCACCCTCGCCATTACCTATACTGAGGGAAGAAGTGGAAGAAGCCATCCGCAGGTTACCAGTAGGAAAGTCCCCAGGAGCAGACAACATACCAGCAGAGCTGCTCAAGCATGGTGGCGAAACAGTCATCACACATGTTACAGCTATCTGTCAGAAGATTTGGGAGACAAAACAGTGGCCAACAGAATGGACACAATCACTCATCATACCCCTGCCCAAGAAGGGGAATTTACGCCAATGCCAAAACTATAGAACAATCAGCCTCATCAGCAAGATCATGCTCAAAGTTATTTCGAATCGACTCAAGAAGGAGGCAGAAGAACACCTTGCAGAGGAACAAGCTGGGTTCAGGCAGACAGGAGCACAATCGAACAGATTTTTAACTGCCTCATCCTGATGGAAAAACATCTTCAATATCAGAGAGACCTGTTCCACAACTTCATCGACTTCAAGAAGGCTTTCGACAGAGTATGGCACGAAGGCATGTGGCAGGTCCTCAGAATGTTTGGCATTGAAGAAGGACTAGTGCAAACCATTCAAGCACTATACAACACCGCAAGCAGTGCAGTCCTTCTGAACAATCAGGTCGGAGACTACTTCAAAACCACAGTTGGGGTCCGACAAGGATGCCTCTTATCTCCAGTCCAATCCTCTGAAGTCGGAGTATGGCTGCCTATATGGCGAGGTGCTTGAAAAAGAGTCATACACGCAAACTTCTCATCCAGTGTGTACTTCCTATCTCACAGAGATTCCCAGGTGGGATGAGTGAGTCAGAGTGCATGTTCTGGGTGACCCCCAGGGTGTAAAGCTGGGGAACGCACAACAACAACAACAACATCTCCAGTCCTGTTTAATCTGTTCTTGGAAAACATTATGAGAGAGACCCTCCATGACTTCCACTCTACCATCTCCATTGGCGGCAGACCCCTCAACAACTTGCGGTTTGCCGATGACATTGACCTCATGGGCGGAAGTAACACAGAGCTGCAAGATCTTACGACCAGACTTGAGAACAGAGCTGGAGCATATGGGATGGAGGTGAGCTCGGAGAAAAGTAAAGTACTTGTGAACAGCACGAGCAACGCCACTGCTAAAATTTACATGAACGGCCAACAACTGGAGGAGGTAGACGCTTTTAAATACCTTGGCGCTACACTCACAAAGGACGGGCGATCGACGACAGAAATCAAAGTCAGAATAGCATGGCAACATCTTCCAGACAAAACTCACCACCATATGGAAAAGTAAAGAGATCAGTTTCCCAATCAAACTAAAGCTCTACAAAGCCCTAATTCAGACTATCCTGCTGTACGGAAGTGAAACCTGGACATTGACTGCAGAAACAGCAAAGCGAATCCAGTCATTTGAAACAAAATGCCATAGAAAACTACTGGGCATATCCTGGAGAGAACGAAAGACCAATGAATTTGTCAAGAGTCAAATAACACGGCTGGCAGGTCCACAGGAACCCCTTCTCACCATCGTCAAGAAGAAAAAGCTGACATGGTTCGGCCACGTCACCCGCCACAACACTCTGCCAAAAACAGTACTGCAGGGAACACTCGAAGGTGGCAGAAAGAGGGGAAGACAGAACAAGTCATGGATGGACAACATCAGAGAATGGACCAGGATGAATGACTCGGCACTACTGCGCAGAGCCGAGGACCGAGATGGATGGAGGAGGCTTACCACGGCATCGTCTTTCGTGTCTCCCCCACGACCGCCAAGGTCACGGGTCTGATGATGATGATACACACGGGGACTGGATGTAAAAAGCACATAAGTGCTTATTCCATTATCCTCGATATAAAAGAATAGAATTTTTAAAATATAAAATATCCTCACCCCCCCCTCCCTTTCTTCTCTCTCCCTCTCTCTCTCTCTCTCTCTCTCTCTCTCTCCTCTCTCTCTCTCTCTCTCTCTCTCTCTCTCTCTCTCTCTCTCTCTCTCAGTCACACACACACGGTTTTGTTTTTTGTGTGTTTTTGTGTGTGGTTTTTTTGTTTGTTTTTTTTTTTGGGGGAGGGGGGTGTTATGGTTTTAAGGGTGGGTGAGGGTGTTATCTTTGTTGTTGGTTGGGTTGTTTTTGTTTTTTTTGGGGGTGGGGGTGGGGTGGTATTTTGGGCTTTTTTAAGGGGGTCTTTCGTTACTTCTGTATAGTTCATTTGTTTTGGCTGTTATTGTTGTATGTTTGTTACTGTTGTTGTTTGTACGTGTGTTTTGTTTATTTATTTGTTGTGGTTGTTCTTGCTGTCTTATCTTTTTTGTTTGCATTGTTCAGTTGTTTGTATGGTTGGGTTTTTTGTGTGGGGTTGTGGGTTGTTGGTTGGGTGTTTTTTTTTTTTTTGGGGGGGGGGGTCTTTTTTGTTTTGTTCTGTTTGCTTTGATTTGATTTTGTTGTTTGTTTTGGTGGATACATTTTTACAAGAATTTTTTCATTGTTTGATTTGTATAGCTTAAAATTGTTTAGGGTTTTTATTCTATATATGCATGTATTATTATTTCTTTTGCTTGATTTGTATGGTCTGTCATTGTTTAGTTGTTTTTTTCTATGTATGCATATGTATTATCATCTTCTTTTGGGCTTTTTTTTTTTTTGATAGATGGCTTGATGAAAAGAAGAAACTGCACTGCTTATTCGATGTATCATCTGAAAATAAAAGTCTGACCTCGAAAACCAGCAAAAATGAAGACAAACGTCAATGACATACACAGCAGAACCATACCTTTTCTAACGGCAGGATACATATAAAATAATACATTGTAGAAAGTTTCTAAGTAATTTTCAATTTTAAAAAATAGCATATCATCGGAGACTGGTATGTTTAATGATCGAAATCCGATGTATGTCATCCCTGTGATAAACTCAACAGAACTTTCAAAAATCATAAAGAAAATATTGTCAACATCCTATTTACTCACATATCAAACATAGCTTCTAGTATAACTGCTTGACGTGATTTTTGAAAAGGGTAATATGCAGGGATAATCTGAAGTAAGTTCTGGGAAATTACTGCCCAGCAAATTTCTTTTCCAAAGCACTACAATCGCATATTTCGGTGTAGAGGTTTTTATGCGCTTTATAAAACATACGGCAGATTCACCCATTCATTCCATAGCTATTCTTACCAGCTACCCGACTTGAATAGAGCCAGATATACAAGCGACAGACCCCCAAATCGATATATGTATTATTGGTTCGTGGCCAGGTGTTTTTAGTATTTGTGAAAATAACTTCATCATTTAATCATTTTGATTGGTACTCTGGGTCAGTTGTGGTCCTCCACGGGACAGGCAGTGGTAGGGCCATAGTAGCTGGCAGTAGTGTTTTGGGGCTTCTATTGGTAGGTCTGTTAGATTTGTGGGCGCCTGGCCTGACACTGCAGAGAAAATGGGCCTATGCCCTGACACAGCATTGTCTGCCCCAACAAGGTTAAATAATAATAATAATAATGTATGGAATTTATATAGCGCTGAATCTTGTAAAGCAACAAATCAAAGCGCTCAGAGTTACTCCCTTTTACAAAGCTTCCATAGAATCTTTTTTTTTCTATTTCGTTATATATGCCTCTCTGCTGCAATTGCTTTGGGTTTGTTTTAGTTGATTTTTTTTAAAACAGCAATTGCCTTTTCCAAAGATTGAAGAGAAATGTTTTTTAATTATATTTTTCTTTCTTTTTCCTTTAAAAAAAAGCCTATACCCAAATATTGACTATGCCTTCATGTCAATTCACACAATCAACATGCTCCGAGCTCACAAAAAAGTAAGACTTATCTCTTTTCAAACTTTTCACTTTTATTAACATTTTCAAAATCCGCTTTTGCCATAGGCCTCCACATAGTTACTAAAATGTATACTTAAGTCTCAAGAACCTATCATTCAACTCCAATGTCTATCCAAAATGACACAGAAAATAGATGAATATTTACGCTGCAACATATTCCTTTTTAGAAAGGGCAATGGATAGGGCAGATAATTACTAAACACAACAGTGTTCGTGAAGCACAAGATTTGGGAGAACACACCTGTTTATAAAAACCCCTCACACACTTGCAAACATACATAACCAATATGCACCTGTGAGCACACAGACACAGACACTTTCCGTCTCCAGATCCATGCTCATTCCCACAGACTACCCCAAGAATAGCAATTATTGTCATAAAAAAAGACTGCTTCCTGAAAAAAACCCAAACATATCAACACAGACCTCGCAACAGCTTGAAATTTTAGAATGAAATCAAGTCTTTGCCAGTTTGCGCTCTCTCGTCGTTTCCCTGTGTAACATGCAAATATTCAGTCTTCCCCTTTGCCAGATAAACTGTCTCAAGCTTATCCGTTCCATTTACATACTGAATCACCTCTGAGACAGAAGGGAAAATCAATATTCTAACAATGCAAATGAAGAGGTGCGCTTGGTTCAGGGCTATGAATGACTGAATTCACAGAACTTTCTCGAATGCACAGACAACTGTTAGCCTGAGGCTTGTGGGGTACTGTGGCAGAGTACAATTCCTGAACAATATATATATAGATATGTATACAGTTGTGCTGGGGGTAACTGCATGCTTCCGCACCATGGCCTCAACCCCATCCCACCATATTCTTTCCCAACAGAAAGACAAAAGAAATACATTTTTATTGAGGAAACAGTAGTGGAGGAAAACAGGTGCAGGTAACCACTTACAACTTCTCCATCATTTTGAAAATTATCTTTGAAAGATTCAATTAAACAAAAACACTAGAAAATAAATATCTTTCAATGTCAGCATTTTATGCGTTTTTGAGCAAGAACCATGCCTTTGGTCTGACCTCACTGAGTTTCAGCCCCTGAATGAGCCTTCGTCAGAGGTCCCGGTGGTGAATGAAGCTTCAGGTGGTACCTTACAGCCAGACACATTTCGTAATTTAGAAGTGGCAATCACATTCACAAAAATATTTGATATTCCGGTGGCCTTTGGAAGCTAAAGAAAAAAGTGTGTGTGTGTGTGTGTGTGTGTGTGTGTGTGTGTGGTGTGTGTGGAGAGAGAGAGAGAGAGAGAGAGAGAGAGAGAGAGAGAGAGAGAGAGAGAGAGAGAGAGAGAGAGAGAGAGATTGTAACCATGGCTTATCCATTGGAAAGTAGTCAAAAACGTCACAGGTTAATAGCATGCACATTTATGCTGTAGCACTACCTAAATAACTTAACGAATATCAAGTCATCTATGGGTAAGCAAAACCAGCTTTACCTGTTTATACTGTCCTGCTGTTGCACAATACAGTGTAAACCTTAGTGTATTCATCATCTATGTTCTAAGCAAGTGGGGAGGGGGGGGAGAGACAAAGCGAGGAGAGGAGAGAGAGAAAGAGAGAGAGAGAGAGAGAGAGAGAGAGAGAAGAGAGAGAGAGATAGCGAGAGAGAGAGAGTGGGGGGGGGTAGGTGCAAAATTAAACACACACACTTGTGACACTGACATCAACCCGACACACACACTGAGGCCTATCACACCAGCGCAAATGTATGCGCCCTCGGCAATTACCCTGCAAAACATACCTTTAATTGATCTAGTTTTTACACACACACGCACACACAGAGGGGAGGGGGGGGGGGGATATTGTGTGAGAGAGAGAGACAGACAGACAGAAACAGAGACAGAGGATGCCCACTCTTCTCTTTAAAAAAAAATCAACTATGTTACCATGACTTATCCAGAAGTCAGACCATTTGACAGTCGTCAAAAAGTATGGCAGGTTAATGACATGCAAATTTATGCTGGAGCATGAACTAAATAACTCGATGAATGCCAAGTCATCAACCGTGGAACAAAACTAGCTTTACCGGTGTGTACTCTCTTTTTGTTGCACAATGCAAGCGGTAATGTATTTATTTGTCAATTTCATATCAACATGAGTAAATAAACGACAATGCCAAGAGAATGCAAAAGCGCGCACAATGACGTCAACCTTAACACACATACACGGTCACGCGCGTGCAAACAAATGAGCCACGGCAATTGCCCTGCCAAAAAAAAAGTATAGTTGATTAATCTGTTTTTACAAACACGCACGCACGCGCTCACACACACATACATACATACACACACATAGGGATAGGGGGAGAAGGGCAGAGAGAGAGAGAGAGAGAGAGACAGAGAGAGAGAGACAGAGACAGGCAGAGAGAAGACAGAGAAGAGAGAGACAGGCAGAGAGACAGAGACAGACATACTCACATAGACAGAGACAGACAAAAACAGAAAAAAAACCACACATTCAGAATCACACTATCAGGTACAAAGTTCCCATGATGCGAACACACACTACCTGTTTACCTTGGGTCAAATGTGATTGATGCAATCGGATGTGGCTAATTTGTAAGAATTTTTTTTATCGAACACAGTCAGAACCTGACCTGGCTTGGTTTTCATCCAAACCTGCACTTGCATTGTTAACACAACATAATGGCGCGCATTCATGCATACACACACCTCTCTCTCTCTCTTCATATATATATATATATATACACATACATACATATGACATATCACATACATATATATGGCAGTCAGACAGCGACGAGACAGAAAGCGATTTTGAGCACAAGCGCATTTGTGTGCGAGTCTGTATATATAAGCGTGTGTGCTGCATGCGCGCGCGCACACGCACGTGTGTGTATGTATGCACGCACTTGCACGTAAGTGCATGCGTGTGTGGTGTGTGCACAGAAAGCCATAGAAAGCGACACGTCGAGATAATAGTGTCAACACTGCAATGCTGTCTCATCGATTTTATAATGTCCCACTGAGTTAGCCGTCGCCGGCAAAACCTGCTGCAATCAAGCAACACTGCAATGACCCGGGAATGGCCCCTGTTCCAGCAATGAGATCTGAATCACACACACACACACACACACACAAGAAATCCGTGTACACATGTACAATAGGAATGCTACATTCGTAGTAACTAGTATTGCAAATAACGTGCCAGTGTGTGTGCATGTCTTCATCCTTTTAAGACTTTACTTCAATGCGAAGTTTTGTTAGTCCTCATCTTTGTTGGATAGTTTGTCGCTTTGTTACTATATCAGGGTTTTTATTTTCCTTTGTCTTTCCCGTCTCCTTGCTGATAAGATAACACTGCTATGCGATGTTTTGTTAGTCTCAAGCTTTGTTAGTCATGTTGTCATTTGATTTATTGCTGTTCTTGTTTTTTTTTTCCTTCTGTTTTCTTTTCCTTTTCTGCTTTTTTTTTTTTTTCGCTGATAAGATATTACTCCAATCCTAGTTCTCGTTTGTCTGAAGTTTCTCATAAAAATGGTTTTCTTTGTTTGATTCTATTGTCATTCTGTAGCAGTTATTTTTTTCAACCTATAATTATATTTCCCATTTTCTAAATGTTGCATCTTTGTTGTATGTGTTAGTGTATTTGTGCCTAATTGCGTACAAATGTGTGTGTGTGTGTGCGCACGCGCGCGTGCGTCTGTGTGTGTGTGTGTGTGTGTGTGTGTGAGAGAGAGAGAGAGAGAGAGAGAGAGAGAGAGAGAGAGAGAGAGAGAGAGAGAGAGAGCGTGCGTGTGTGTGTGTGTGAGTGAGTAAGCGTGTGTGTGTGTGTGTGAGTGAGTAAGCGTGTGTGTGTGTGTGTGTGTGTTGTGTTGTGTGTGTGTGGTGTGTGAGTGAGTAAGCGTGTGTGTGTGTGTGTGTGTGTGTGGAGAAGGAGGCTCTACCATGGCACGGTAAACAGGCACAACCAACAATTCACGGACGTTCTTCAGCAAGTTATTAGCACAACGGGCCATCATCTGGCCACAATCACCAAGCGGAGGCCTTGCACAACTGCTCAGTGCTGTATGGGGTTTTGCCGAGGAGGTTGTGATTGCATTAGAAATGTTTGCCACGCCGCTGACGAAACAAACGGGCGAGTGTTCTTGGATTTGAAACAGGACTCGACAGTAAGCTTCTCAAACAACAGCTTGCGAAAATATACATTTTACAGTGAAATGCTTTTAACAAAATCTATCAGATCATTTAATGAGTGTCAAAGTCAAAATTTTATTTCCAGATGGTACATTGAATAAGCAACGCATTTGCTTTTTCTTCATCAAGCCATCTATCTTCCTAGGAACAAAAATTAAAATCAAATGTGTGTGTGAATATATGTGGTGTTGTGGGTGTGTGTGTGTGTGTGTGTGTGTGTGTGTGTGTGTGTGTGTGTGTGTGTGTGTGTGTGTGCGCGCGCGCCCGCGCATGTGTGTATGCATGCGTGCGTGCGCGTGTTTTCTCTTTTCTTTTCCTTTTGGGGGAGAGGGGCCGGGCATCGGCACGCTACTATCAAACCAGACAGGACGGAGGGTTATGAAGTTTACAACTGTTATCTGTCTACTTCAGCATGAATAAACAAGGCGAAACTATCAGACTGGCATACATAAGAACATTCGTGTTTTAAGAAGCATTAAGAACGTTAGGCTACAAGGGTGTAATCAATATCTCTGTATTGTGTATGTGTGTCATTTTCGTCCACAGTAACATTATCTGCAGTGTTGTAGAGACAATGACAGTCTTCCTCCTGAGCTGAAGAGCACACTGAACTTCACAGTACACTCCTCCTTAGGGCAGACACCACGGGCGGAAAAAAATGTCCACGGTGGTATACCTTGAAAAAGAAGAAGAGAAGAAGAAAACAAAAAAACAATAACAGCCAAAAGAAGAAAGGAAAAGAAAAAAAGTGGTATCTGTATGAACGAGAACGTGATTATCTTTTATTATGTAAGATTCTCGACTCCGCACAAGTGCAGGAGTTACTTTCCCACAGAGTTCGGCTTAACATGTACTGTAGTTTAGGCTTATGCCTTCCCCATGCAGTATTTATTGTTCACTAATGTTGAATATATAATTATATATACTGAATAATTTTTTTGACCAATAAAAATGATGATGATGATGATAATGATGATGATGATGATGCTAGTAATGCTGATGGTGACAATTACGATGACGGTAAGGATAATCATTATGAGGTACATCTCACCTATGTATATATAAACTGTAGGTGTATAAAATGATAAACGTAGAGCTCTACAAGTACAAAGTCCTATACATACTCTTCCGTACAAATATGAATGCACGTGTGCGCAGTCACATACATTGCACATGCAGAGAAAGAGAGAGAGAGAGAGAGAGAGAGAGAGAGAGAGAGAGAGAGAGAGAGAGAGAGAGAGAGAGAGAGAGAGAGAGAGAGAGAGAGAGAGAGATGTTTTGGCAGCAACCGATTCAAAATAACAAAGAGCACTTGACTTCTTGCAGAAACAAGTCAAAAGTGGAGACAGAATTGAAAACTAAATGTGCGCGTTTACAGGACTGAAGTTAAAAGCATTTCAGTGATCGAGTATTTGAACACACCCAGGACGGCAACCTTCAAAGGTGCACCTCTGCATTACTCAGTCATAACTGTCGTCAGCAGAGGTCACGTGGAGCATCTTTCTTTCCTTTTAAACTCATTTGTCTGTTTTAGTTAATTGGACATCTTTCAGTCTTGTAAGATGGGTTTTGTTTACAAGTAATCTTTTCAATCCAATCCTGTTGTTTATAGCCCCGCCGACCACAGACGCCATATCAGGGCTGTCACCTCTGTCAACTTTTAAATCTTGGATTGAAACTGTGCAGCTATATTACAGATTAAAACAGGTTATAAAACCAACTCTACTGTCGTTCCTTGTAGCAACGCCCTGGCCAACCATAAGGGTCAATCTAGGACAGGTAATCTTTTAAAAAGATATTTCTACACTGCATTCTCAGGCCAGCGTAGGGACTTGTCTGTGATAGCTCCAGTCACAATAGTGTTTTAAGCTTACAGGGAAAACTTGCAGTTTAAAATTGGATTGAAATTGCTACTCTGGTCTCTGTAATTGTTGGGAACTCGTCTCTGAATGGACCAGTTACAAACAAAAAGTTTTGTGACTGACAAAGACCATCAATTGGTAACTGCCTAACGAAAAGTTATACATAAGACCATCAATTCGTAATTGCTTAAGTCTTGATACAAGGTTTAAGGAAGTAGGAGTATTCTTAAAGAAAAAGAGCTAGAGCCCAAAGAGAGCAAGGTTTGGTTATCTCCTCATGTACACTAATAAAGAATGCTGGAAGATTATTTTCCTTGTTAACTTCCAAACAGTACAGTTTCCCCCCTCGAATTCAACGAGTTTTGAATACACTGCTGTAAGTTTAGTCGCTTGTTAGATTCTACAGGTGTAAAATGTATGTATGTACATGTGTGTGTAACTTTTCTTTTCAAAGATAAACAAACGAAAAAAAACACACACAAACAGACAGCCTGCCAACACTGAGTAAGCTTCCTGCTGACAAGGTCTGGGTTCAAATTCCAACATAGACAAGGTTTTCGAGCCTCAGCCGAATCCTACTATAGTATACCCCGAGTTAAGTGCGCTATGAGCTGAGAGGAAGACAGGAACCACGCAGCCAAGTGTCTCCCACATCACGGAAGCGATTTTGAGAGTGTTATTCAATGTATTCAAACAACACAAAGGATGTCTGTATGACCCTTGTACTGCTGTCCTGGTCTCATACCGGATTAGGTTCGGTTCTCTTTCCGTTCAATATGAGTGCAGGCCTGTGTTTGTGATAAATCCTAAAAGTCCAGAGATTAAAATGTGAAAGGGACACATGAACGTCTCTGAACATGGTGACTGTCATTCTTATTATGAGCATCTCCCTCAGCTTCTCTCCGCAGTTAAGATATTTTATTGTCATCTGTTGTAGTGTATTGTGTGGGCTGCTTTAGAAACTACTACATATCAATTATCATTCAAGTGCCCCAGGGCATTCATGCAGGACCATCTCTAGCTGATGACCTCACACTGGCCTTATCTTGATACTTTCTTGTGGACATTTTGCTTTAGGGATTCTGCTCAACGAACCGATGTGACGATGTGGTGTCATCATCATCACGGTGGCAATGCTGTACTATAAATTAAAATCAGCTGTGAAGCAGCAACAAAAGTCACTGAATGTGATGCAATCTTCCTTTCATATTCTCTAACATACAATGGCTGGCGCGCGCGCGCACACACACAAAACACACACACTCTCTCTCACTTATTGTGATTATTAAGGATAGTCCCTTCTCAGAGAGAAAAAAAAAAGTATGTCAATTAAGTTATATGTAACCTTTGGGAATAAAGATTATCAATCAATCAATCTCTCTCTCTTTTCTCACACACACACACACACACACACACACACACACACACACACACACACACACA
>CM054134.1:121366760-121369786 GCA_028751875.1 Rapana venosa
TCTCTTCTCTCTCTCACCGTGTCTGTCTGTCTGTCTGTGTTTTGATAGCTCTAACTCTTTATCTTCCGTTTTCTTCAACTTTTTTTCTTCTGTTTTATATGAGCTCATTCTTTATGTTTGAATGATGTAATTTTTGATACGTTTATTATTTTCTTTCAATTGTATATTTTTTGTTTTTGCCATTTTCTTAATCTTTAAAAAAAATTCTATTTATTGTCAATATTGTTATTTTTATGATGTTGATGATGATGATTGATGATGATTGATGATGATGATGATGATGATGATGATGATGATTGATGATGATGATGATGATCATGATGATGACTTACTTCTATGCTGGCATTTTTAGCATTGATATTACTGCATAACTGATTCTCTTTCAGATCTTGTGCGTCTATTCGTTCCTTTCTTTTCTCATCATTAATTTTCCCTGACTGAGAGCTGGATGTGACAAAGATATCACATGTGCCTCCAAGTCGGATTGTCAGAGACAAAAGGACAGAGGAGGGGAGAAGGACAGCACAGAGGCAAGAAAAACAGGAGACAAGTGAAAGTGTGATGCCAGAGGAACATTCACCATGTTTATTTGTGCCCACACCTCCTACAAGTTGTGTTGTTCTACACACTGACACCCCTCCTTCTGCCAGCAACACACTGTTGCAAGAAGCTGCAGGTGAAATACGTCATTCACAAAGCGCTGTCAAAGAGTCCGACAACGAAAAGCATGCTTATGTGCAACGTGAGAATGACCTTGCCGATATGTTTACTACGGAAACCTCGGACTGTGACGACCCTCTGGCGAAAGTCCACGAAGTTGGAACTAGTGCCGACGTCATCAAGGACTATGTGGCTGAGCTGACTGATCGGACCTTGCAGAGGAGGCTAAGGGACACACGCAGGAACCAAGACTTTCGTGGCCTCTTCACTAGCAAGCGGCACCCAGACACGTTGGTTTGTGAAACTGACGATCTCGTGTTCCCCTTTCAATGGACTGCCCCCCCCCCTCCCCCCCCCCCCCCCCCCCCCCCGTCCCAATTGTTTTGGTTCGTGATGACCAACGAGGAATGCTTTGTCTATTAGAAGCTGAAGCTGTGGTCCTCTGCTGACCGGGAGAAACTGAAAGATCGCATCAGTGCATGTAATAGTGGAAGCAGTTCGATTCTTGCTTGGATACCCCCCCCCCCCCCCCCCCCCCCCAATATGTGTGTGTTGTGCATGAGAGTATGTGTGTATATGCATGTAAGTATGAGTGTGTGTGTGCATGTTGACATAGTTACATAAGTATGTAGTAATGTGTGTGTAAATGTGTTTAGAGAAGAGGAGAGAGAGCAGGGGGGGGGGGGGGGGGGGGGGGGGGGGGGGGGGGGGGGGGGGGGGGGGGGGGTAGCTGTATGCTGCATGCCACTTGGATTATGTCCAGTGTATCATGTGTTAGTGGGGCAAAGTTTCAAAAGCCATGAAAAAGACAGAAGAAACATCACGGACTATATGTACCTAGTCTCCTTGTTGCAGACCAGTTTGTTGCGAGTTGTTGATTTTGGATTTGTACAGTTTTGAGGAGGAAATTCCTTCCCCTTACGAATTTCTATCGTAAAGGGCTAACCAAAGATTTTTTAAAAAACCCAACAGAAAACGATCTGAATCTATCCTGTAACCATGTTATGGAATCCATGCTGTGATGACTATCTGGGCTGTAATTATTTAAATTGTCAGTGTATGAAATTTTGTTTTGTGCCCAGCCCCCCCCCCCCTCCCTTTGTGAATGGGCATCTTGCTTATAATAATAATAATAATAATGATAATAATGTATGGAATTTATATAGCGCTGAATCTTGTAAAGCAACAAATCAAACCTTTGTCATTGTCATTTCTCTCTCTCTCTCTCTCTCTCTCTCTCTCTCTCTCGGGGGGGGGGGGGGGGGGGGGCCGATCACGTAATGCGAAGGTGAAGACGTAGGGAAATTGCTCTAGTATTTTTGTGAATTAGTAGCTAGTTTTAAGTGGCCTTAGTTTTTCATTGTTAGCATACAGTTACATAAGGAGGATGGGAATATCGCTGCAGTTGTACAGGGCTGTCTGTGGGACATTTGCGGCAGTATTCGCCTGCTTCATGTCCAAACGGGCAGAATTCAAATCGGCCATGGCGGTGTCCATCCTGACGCTAAAAAGTGGGCGAGACAGTGTCTTGTTAGGACTGACCCTCACCTATCTATTCTGGGGGGGCCTTTTGCTTCGGTGTGGTGATGTGGAGACGAACCCTGGACCTGGTCAAGGACGGAAGCTGAGGCAAACCAGCCTGACGAGTGGTGCTGGTGGTCGTAGCACAATCACAGGAAAAGGTGCAGGGAAAACCAAAGTAAGTGCAGATATGGCCGCCAGCACACCTACAACTGTACACAGTAGACAGGAGTCCTCTCCTACAGTGGCTCCTAAGGAAACATTTACCACGATGAGGGCCAAGATGGAGAAAGTGGAGAACTTGCTAAAGACAACAACAGAGACTATGAGGAGTCAAATACAAATGTTGACAAACAGTGTTGATGCCTTGAAAGAGGAAATGTGTGATATTAGACAAGACATGAACAATCTTAGGACTGAAAATTTAGAGTTAAAGAAATCAAATACAGAACTGATGGACAGAGTGGAAAAACTAGAAAAGAATGCAGACGTTCAAGAAGGCGGTCAAGACGGAACAATATCATTATTCATGGCATGGAAAAGACAAGTAATGAGACTGGAGCTGATTGTGAAATGTTCGTGAAAAATCTTCTTTCCGAAAAAATGGATGTAGCAGATGTTAAGTTTGATAGTGTGCACAGGATAAATTCTAAACCCAACTCTCCCATTATTGCCAGGTGTTGTTTTTATCAAGATAAGCTTAGAATATTGAAGGCTAAAACTCGTTTGAAAGGTTCAAGGATTTTTGTTAGACGACGATTTTTCCAAAACTGTTGAGATATTAGGCACAATCTGACCCTACTTGAAGGTGTGGGCAGAGGGAAAAAAATTGAGAATGGTCTTTG
>CM054134.1:121370286-121385845 GCA_028751875.1 Rapana venosa
CAAGTAGGGGTAAACATTTACTGTATTATTGGAAATTTTAAAAACTACAGTTCTTAAAATGAACTAACGGTCGCATTACGCAAACTATCTCACCATTGTTGAACCTCGGAGCCCTAAACGAGGAACGAAAAATAAGAAAACAAGAATTCATGCCCTTGGGATCTTGGGAGCCTGAAGGATCTAAACAGCCCTATAAGTGAAATGAAATGACTTAACCATAGCGTACAGCCCCCCCCCGCCCCCTCCACCCCCACCCCCCTACACACACACACACAGCCACACACTTCCCAGCTCCCTGCATATTTTATTGACTTTGTTGTCAAGTCAAGTCAAAAAGACTTTAATCATCCCATGAAGGGCAATTACAATACTGGCAGGCGGATTGATACGCATCAAAAATCTCGAAGACACACTAAAAAAGCTACATTTCATATTGGTTAAAACATTCCAAAATGACTTCAAATAAAAATGTCACGATAAGTGTATGTTGACTTAGCTTTCTCTGTTTGGATTTCCTCTGCAGTCTAGATATGGAATGGGGACGGGATAGCTCAGTGGTCGGAGTACTAGCTTTTCCCCAGCCAAGGTTAAGCAGCATCGAGCGTGGTTACCACTTGGATGGGTGACCGTTTGCGCGCCTTGGTTTCAGTACAGTCCCCCAGTTCACCCAGCTGTAAATGGGTAGCCTACCTGCCTCTTTAGGGTCAGGGAAAGTAAAGCAGCGAGGGAGAGGAGATGGGCGCCGCCCTCAATATGCTGGCCCCTAGAGAAGTGAGGTCTCTGACGCCTCGCTCCCCTACGACCTTGGGACACCTTTAAGCGGCAAGATAGTTACATTCGTAAACATCGGTTTTTTTCAACGAATGCCTTCCTGTTTTTAATTGAGATTTTAGCTCCAGAGAGTTTGCGTGTAACAAATACGCGATTGTATATGTGAAATACCTTCTCGGGTTTTGAAGGAAGAAAACTATTCTGAAATCTGTGTTGTTGTTTTTGTTTGGTTGGTTTGTTGTTGTGTGTGTGTGTTTTTTTTTTGTTGTACAGTATATTGTATTAAAAATCTGCATAAGATAGTACATTTCAGTGTAACTTATGATTTAAAGTAATACATTGTAATGAAAGCTGTATGTACCTACGAGTGTGAGCGTGCACACGCTTTGTCTCTCTCTCTCTCTCTCTCTCTCTCTCTCTAGCACGCGCACACACACACACACACACACACACACACACACACACACACAGAGAAAGAGAGAGCAGTATAGCCTGTTAGCACATGTAGTCACTTTCCTATCGTGAGTGAAGCGTGTGCCTGACCAAGTCATTTTAGAGGTTTTGTGTCCCAGTCTTTTTTCCACAATTTTGGTTCCGCTACGGGCCCTGAAAAAAAAAGCAAAAAACCAAACCCCACTTACCCCTGAAACTGAATCTTTTCTCTCTTTTCTCTCTCTTCCTCCTCTTTTCCTCTCTCTCTCTCTCTCTCTCTTTCTTTCCCCCCTCCCCCTCCCCCGGTGTCCCCAGTCGTTTTAATGCCAAGACGTAAAATTCCCAAAAAGAAGACCCCCATGTTTTCCCCCAAGGGGAACTATTTATGCACACAGTCATGGTTTCGGGTCGCCTGGCTAAAGTGGGGAGTAGGCAGTCTTTGGGCTTTTTTGAAGTCCACAGCCCTTTAAATGGATAACCCCGGGGGAAATTTAAATCTCCCCCTTTTTTCCTTATCATAACATGTGCCCTCATTATTTTATTATCATTGCATGCATCATCTCATACCCTCATAAAATCATATTCCCCAACAGAAGGGTTTAAGGGCCCTCGGTGTTATTGTTTACTTAAATAAGTGTATGGGTGTGTGTTTGTGTGTGGTGTGTGTGTGTGTGTGTGGGTGGGGTGTTGTTGTGTGGGGTTTGTTTTGTGTGTGTGGGGCGTGGTGCGCGCGCGGGGTACGTGGGTGGTGTGTGGTGGGGGCCGCCGGCGGTGTGTTTTATTTTATGTATGGGGTGTTGTTTTGTGTTTGTGTGGTGTGGTGTGTTGTGGGGTTTTGTGTGTGTGTGTGTGTGGGGTGTGTGTGTGTGTGTGTGTGTGGTGTGTTTGTTGCAGAAATTTTTTGTTCATTTTTTGAGTACATTTTTTGCTCGTTTGTGTACTGTTGCTTTTTTTGTTCATCTCGCTCTGATTTACAAAAGCTTGCCAAAAGTGTATTTTTTTAAAAATATTTTTTTATTTCCGGGGAATCTTTTCCCTAAACCAAAAGAGATACTTTGGGGAATAACAAAAAAAGAAAAACCCAGGCATATCAAAAATTTATGGCACAGAAAAAAAAAACCCATATGCTTTTCAACACACCACACCCACACACACAAAACCACAACCCCACCCCAAAATTACAAACAAAAAAAGCAGAGAAACAAAACATTAATTTAAAATTTTCAATCAACTATAAACAGTAACAACACAACCTCTCTCCCCCTCTCTCTTTCTCTCCTCCCCTCTCTATCCTCTCTCTCCCTCTCTTTTCTTTCTCTCCGATGTATAAGTATTGTTTTTTTTAAAATTAAGATGTACCCCAAGGGCGGGGTTTGGGGGGAAAAAAAAGCTCATGTGTGCTTATTATTACCTCGAAATAAAAAAATTTGTCATTGTAAATTTTTTATTATTATTATCTTTTTTCTTTTCTTTTTTTGGGGGGACTGGATGAAAAAAAAGACATGAGGGGTTTTTCATTATCCTCAAAATTTAAAATAATTTTGTCTTTGGTCTCTCTTATTTTCGAGGAATTTTTTTGGTATTTTGTAACCCTATTTTAAAAAAGAATAGGGGAAACTTTCCCAAGAAACCCATTTTTTTGTGGAAAAAAAATGTCCCCCCAATGTTTTGTCTAAGGAAAATTTCCCTAAATTTTTTGAAATATTTGTTTTTTGTAGGGGAAGAACAAAAAAAAGGGAAGGGAAAAGGAGGAAAAAGGGAGGGGAGAAGGCGAGGACATTTGAAGCTTTTGTTTTTATGCTTGTTTCTTTTTTGTGTTTTTTTTGTAAAAAAATTTAAAAAACAGGCAAGACCAAAAAAAAGGGCCCGGAAATTAAGGGGTTTAGTTACAATTTTTTTGGTATTTTTTCATTCCTTTAAAATTGATTTAAATTCTGTTAAACCCCTGGCAGTCCCGTGGCGCACTGCACTGATGAGACTTTGTGTCCTCAGTGTAAAAGAGGTAAAGGTGTCCCCTAACCTATGTTTGGGGGGGAGGGGGGCGAGGGATCAGGAAACCCCAACTTCCCCTGGGGGCCCGCCTATTGAAGGTGGGGCCCCTTCCCCTTTCCCTTTGCTGCCCTTTTCCCCCCAACCCTTAAAAAAGGCCCGGGACCCAAACAAAAGTGGGGGAACTGGGGGAATGTACTGAAACCCCCAAACCCGGGGCAAACCCATCACCTATCCAAGTGGTAACCCCCTCGATCTGCTTTTAACCCTTTGGCTGGGGGAAAGCGAGTGCTCTGACCACCGAGCTATCCTGTCCCCTCAGTCCGGCTGGCCTCAGTGTCGTGGCCAAATGAACCCAATGAAATCTTCCAGGCTGCAGTCTGCATATTGGGTGCCTTCATGACATCCATACCACAGGTCATATTGCCCTCTCTTCTGCTGCAAAAGATGGGCCAGTTTTTAACATACAAAAAGAATATTGTGTGCGTCTGCAAGCGAGGTATCATTTGATGGATTTCGTTTTGTTTGATGGTGGAGTACGCTAGAAGGTATTAGCTTGTTTCTGCTGCAAATGGACAATGTTTCTTCTTTTCTGAATAAACATCTGTTTACACCAAATTATTTCAATATCATAAATGGTCTCGAATATAAATGATTAATTTTTGGTGTTGCGAGTTTTGTTGTTCCATCCAAAGCATTGGAAGTATTTATATGCACCAAAGAGTAACTAAATCGAAGTTTGCCACTGCTAACAGTGCTCTAGTCTACTTTCAATTTCATCCTAACACATCTATAGATGGCGTAAAAAAACAAACAGATTATTGCAACAACCAGTGTCAACACACACAGGATAAGGAAAAGTACATCCAACAACATATACTGATACATTGGCATCTCTTGTCCAGCAGAACGCATGTAGGCACCGCCATATTGCATCACGTGATCCAGCCAGTAAGCTGCCGTCTCCATGGGAACTCCGTACAGCTCCCTAAACAGACGAGAACGTTTAGCTATGGCCTCTTTATATCTGGGTTCACTGGCAACTGTCAGAATGGCGGCTGTCATGTGTTCAGCAGTGCACGAGTACAGATCCAGCACCTCTGCAAAGCCTTTCACTCTGACCCGTTCGGCGTTGTAGGGCTGGTCAATAAACAGCGGGGTGGCCACCACAGGAACAGCGTGGTACAGGGCCTCGTACTGACCGTTCTTCCCACAGTGACTGACGAACACTTTGGTGTGCGGATGACCCAGCAGGTCATTCTGAGGTATCCATGGTGATGTCAAGATCTTCTGGGGATCTGGGGATGTCAGGTTAGATCTGAAGACGGACTTCATGGGCAGGTGCATCAGGACGTGCAGAACCTTGTCACTGATGTGCTTTGGAAGATTCAGCACGTAGCTGCCGAAGGAGACGATCACCACGCCTTCCTTGGCGCTGTCCATGAAGGACTGGTATGCGGGAGGCAGGGCTTTGGCCGGTCCTGAAACTGTTCCCCCGATCAGCTTGACGTTGGGCAGCGTGGGCTTGGGGTAGTCCAGCACGTGGTCCATTTCCACGATGAAGATCTCCGCTCGATTGACCAGCAAATCCAAAGGTACGTAGTCCTTTTCCGGGGCATACATAGACACAACGTTGGTGGGAAGGGACGGGTTGTACACCTCAAACAGCACAAAAAACAGAAAGTTGTGCAGCCTCTGCAGAAACGTCATGTGGTTGCTGTAAGGAAAGATGGAGAATGGCACCTCTGCTACTGAGAACGGTATTTTCATCATCCGTGGAAAGTATGAAGAACCCAAGAAAGCAAAGGGGACGTTCAGCCTGTAAGGAAGGACGCTCATAGAGTAGAACACAGGCACGTTGTCCAGTATGATCAAGTCAGGCTTGACCTGCCTGATGGCGGACATGAATGAATCGTTCTTCAACAAAAGGTCACAGATTTTGCCACTGATTCGCACAAACTCGAAGAACTCTTCTGGTTTCCCTTCAAAATAACGGCCAGCCACAGCCCGTGCCACAGTCTCCTCCACGCCAGGAATGGTCTCATAGGGAATGATGCGGAACTCTGACGTATCCAGGTACCCTTTCTCCGACAGGTAAGTGGGTATGGCCACCCACACCTGGTGGCCCCTCCTGACCAAGGCACGTGCAACATGGGTGTGGTACTTGGTGTGACTGGTGAAGGGGAAGGGAATGCTGACCACAGTCTTTGTCTCCGTGGTGTGCACCAAGCAGGACAGTGCCCCCAGGGTGGTCATCAGCACCAGTGGTGAGGGGCACATCTTGCCCAGGGTCAGACCTTGCACACCTGTTACAGAGATTGATTAGAGGAAGTGCTTCAGAAGGAAGTTTGTCTTCTTCATTCATGTTGCTCGCTCTCTCTCTCTCTCTCTCTCTCCCTCTCTCTCTCTCCCTCCTCTTCTCTCTCTCTCTCTCTCTCTCTCTCTCTCTCTCTCGCTCTCTCGCTCTGTGGTTGTTGTTGTTGTTGCTTTGTTGTTGTTGCCTATTGAGCAGCAACTATAACTACCTTCAATTATTGTTGCCTTTGCATTTATCAACACTTTCGTTTTCTTTGAGTTAAGAGTTCATGGATAGTTTCCAAAACTAATCAATTTAATTCGAATCCTTTATTTAAATAAAATTTTAAAAAGAGAGAAAGAAAGAAAGAAAAGAAAGTGCTCTAGGTTTAAAGTCAAGGGAGAAAATTGACAGAGTTCTCTTAACTTGAAGCTTCCTTGGAATGTTTAAACATCGGATTAGGGCTTTTCCCGTCCCTCCCTCCGCTAGAGCTCCCAGGTTCACCAATGGTGAGGTTTTGAGTATGCCACCATGAGGGTAGCCCCATTAATTCGGACTTGGGAGATTAACGTCAGGGAAAAGTTTACATCAGTAACAGATAGTGTTCACAAGTCCACATCAAAGTATTGTTGAGTTTATCATATTCTAGCATTATTGTTATCATAGGAAAAGTGTCCTCAGCTTCGTTTACAGCTCCCGGTCTTTCTGAATGAATTAACACAATACAGTTTCATTACATATTTCGTATCCTTCTGTGTTATGTAGCCTATTCTACCTACAATACTACAGCACCTACAAAACTTGCATACTGGTTGAATAAACTTTAAAATAACTTACTTCAGACATAATTTGAAATGCTGAATTCTCCAGCTTGCCTGGATAGAGATAAAGACTAAGTAAAAGGTCCTAGCTTGCTTCAGCTGTTGATGGGAAAAGGTGTAGATTGTAATCATCTCTCCCTGTTGATTTAACATAGAGATCTAATTTATCTGTCTGTCTCATAATTCCAATACATAAAACTGACCCAATGACCAAAACTGAATTTGTTCATAAAAAGGCGTCTTGATTCTGCAATTTATGTTAAAGGCTAGTCAAGCTCAGAGCCTGAAACTGGTGTAATTTAGGCATGGGATACCTTAGGTCTGAATTCAATTTTTGATTCAGTCTATACAATTCTCAATAATAGGCCTTCTGGGCAAAGACACTTCAGTTACCTTGGAAAAGATTTTAGCGTTGGCAGAGCATGGCCTATGGCAATCGGCTGCACCCTACATTTAAGATTATGCTCATTTCACTCTAGATCTATATTCCCTATAATACACACGTCCTTAAAAAGTACTGAAATGTGCACCAGGAATAATCCAAAATATTTCCTAGGAAAGACATTCTTGGCTCACAATTGCAGTTCTTTAGGTCTGGCTTCTTTTTTCCCCCTAATTTGTCAGCCATACTCATCCTTCATTTTGCACCTCTGCAAGGCCTTTGAATTCAAACACAATACACATGACAGCCAGAATCATCACTAAGGGTATTCCCGAAGTCGGAATGCGGCTACCTCCATAATGGGCAAAAACATTCGCATACACAAAATATTACCATCGGTAAGCCTCGGAGCTCTAGTCGAGGAACAAAGATAATCATTGAGGGTAGGAACACAAGCACTGTTCAGCTGACGACCATTTCAACAATGCAAATTCAACCTTAACCAAGATCACAGCACAGTCAATGGGCAAGAATTTCAGACAGTGAGCAAATTCAAAGGCCTAAGCTTCCGCGAAGCCCGAATACGGCTACCTAGATGGTGGGGGGGGAGGGGGGAGGACAGTTGCATACCCAGAACAAAACAGGAAAAAAAAACAACCCAAAACGCCAAAGCCCAAACCAAGCTCCATCATATGTGAGGAGGGGTCAAAAGCGGAGGTGATTTCAAGAGCCGTGCAGACATCACCAGCAATGACAAAGCTAAAAATAGCCTGAAAAGATTAAATCGGTCTAGTGACAAAATTTAAACTACTGCCTGAACTAATGTTTCCACCTTTTTGTACGTAGGCCTACTTGAGTCCTAGACTTTAAAACCTTCAGGAGATTCAAGCAATGGGAATGTGAGGCCAGAGGACTATTCCTGACATTTCCTCCTGAACAAGGTGATGAACATGGACGTGCCTAACATGACCAGACCATAGACCTCCCCAAAGCCAGAATACAGCTACCTTCATGGTTGGGGGAAAAAAACAGTTGCATACGCAAAATCTTACCATTGGCAAACCTCAGATATGTAACCAAGGAGCAAAACAAACACACACACACACACACACACACACACACACACACACACACTCACACACACACACACACACTCACACACACACACACACACACACCACATCACACACACACACACACACACACACACACACAACACACACACACACACACACAAAACGACTGACCACAATGAAGGCTCTTAGGGATATTGCTAGTATAGGGAGACCACCACAAAAGGTGAGATCTTGGGTTCTGGTCAGAACAGTGGCCTGACGACAACTGTCGTTATGGTTTCAGTGCAGTATAGAAGTATCTGTCACTGCTCTACTTCCTTACCTGCCAAAATAATCCCGCAGAACGAGCACACATTTTTTTGTACTTTAAACTATTTAAAATCATTCAGATAAAAAAACAAAAGTAGTTGAGGAGAACAAGTGCAGGCAACAGGTTACAACTTCTTCATTGAACATGGTCATTATAGGCCTGTCAAAGATTCAACTTTTTTGGTTTTTTAACTAGAAAATGATATATTTCAAAGACAGCATTTTAGGTATGTTTAAGCAAGAAGCATGCCTTTGGCCTGACCTGACTGGAGTTTCAGCTCCTGGAGATGATTGAAGCTTCACCCTGGGTGGTACCTTACAGCGAGACACTTTTCCTCATCTACAAGTGGCAATCTATTTTAGAAAAAGCAGATCAGTTCCTGCACCGCGTTCTAAGCTTAAAGTGCTGTGCGCCCTTTTTTTCTTCTTCTCCAAGTACAGTTTTCAAACATGACCCAGTGTAGAACACATCTCGCTGCTTTAAACTGGATCAATTTGTGCTTTCACAACAGAACTGCATTGAATGATATTTTTGTTCAAATTTCAAAAGAGTAGCCAGATATTTTTTTATGTTATTTACTTACGTCTGCAAGAAAGATGGAAAAAGACGAGTGACACCATTTGTAGCCAGGTAAATGCAGGCCACTAGTGTCTGTGGTGGTGCAACCTCTCTCTCTCTCTCTCTCTCTCTCTCTGCATGATATACACACACACGCCTGGCCTTGTTTTGCACACGACCCGCTTCGTTCTGCAAGTGAAGAAGTGAGGTCAACCTGTTTTCTGTCTGTTCGTTTTCTATTTGTTTCGGTTACTCTCACCTTGCGTATTGTGTGAGTGTATTGGTACTGATTTTTTTATTTTTTTTAAAAAAATTTGTATCCTGGGGCGGGCTGGATGTAAAAAAGCCAGGGGGTGTTTAATCTTTACCCGGGAAATGAAGAATTTTGTTTTTGTAACCTTTTTTGAAAGAGAAGGAGAGGGAACTCGAAATGAACTCGAACGTTTTTTCCAAAAAGGCCATTGGCCCATACATGAAGGGGGTTGCCGAACTGCTTAGTATTTTGGTTTTAACACAACACAACAAAACCCCCACACCCCACACACACACACCACCACCACACAACACAATCCAAAAACATTTACTGTTTTAACCAAAGTCAGCTACAAAAATTCACTTAGGATAACTTTAAAATCTCTCTTTTTGAAGGTTTTAAACAAAATAAAAGTGAGGCTGGCAAAACCTCAGGAGCTTGATGCCAGGAGAAAAACGAGTCTAAATAAATTGGCTGTCTACTATATTTAACGGGGTGTGTTTCCCCTAACATCCTCAAATATGGACAGCAAAAGAAAAAAGTGTACTTCATCCCCGGAGCTTGCTTAAAAATTTGGCATAACACCTGACGTGTAATATCATGTTCTTGTATTGAATTTATAACATTTTATCTGATACACCAAGTCTAAACTTAGATTACTTTTCAAATGTATATCCTATCAAGTTGTAGAAAAGGGTTTGACATCATGCGAACTTATAAATTGTCTGTAATTTTAAAATTTTTCACTGTTTTGTATATTTTACCCCTTGCTGCCATGGGCAGTCAATAAATTTTTCCCTAAGCTTTAAAATTAAACTCTCTACAATTTCCCCCCCTTGATTGAGCCAAACAAAATCCAAACCCGAGTTCCCCAAACAGGTAGATTTTTTGTTCCCCAGTTTTTTTTTTCCCTTTGAAATTGATCATAAGCATCTTTGGGATTTAAAAGGTAGCCTGCTCTCATTCATATGCAGATCTTACCCAATATCTAATGCATCTTACAGCGATTAACAGAGAGAGGGTATCTTTTAGTTTCACTATAAACAAGATCATTGGGTGTACTCTATTAAAAGCCTAAAAACCTTTAAAGCAAAGAGGGTACTGATTCACAATTGGTTACCTGCACCCCAAGCCCCATATTTCTCAAAAATAACACAGGGGGTTGTTTTGTGCATAAAAATTTCTTTTGAACAAATAAAAAGAGTTATTATTAAATATTTCTTTGTTTTTTTTCAACAAAAATAACAAGCTTCGTTTACCTCGACTTGCCAGATTTTAATTTGCAGTTGGAAACTGTTAGTAAAAAAAACAGATTCCTAAATATTTATATCTTTAATCACAGGCATGAATTTCCATTGTACCCCCATTTTTCATGAGACTAAATACACCTTTTCTGATAAAACGATATTGCTCTACCAGTTTAAACCTTAAAGATCCATGCTGTTAAAGCACGTTTAAGCTTTTTAAAAAATGCTTTTGTAAACTACGACGTTTCAGATGCGGGATAACTCATCAGCAAGCAAGAATAAAAAACCTGAGAAATTTTGGGGGGAAAAGTGGCACCAGGGTTACCTTATTGATGATTCTCGGGTAACTCTTGATAAAAAAGAAAACAATAAGGGCTACATACGTCCCCCTGTTTAACCCATGGTACATTATATTTGTCAGTCATTTAGTTCCACATTTTTCTGTTTCTGACATTCTGATACATGTCTCAAACATCGAATGTTTACCCTTCACACCTTTTTTTAGGAAATGGGCCCACAACAAGTTCCTGTTAACAGAAAAAAATGCTTTTTCAAAGTCAATAAATGCTACGTAGGTTACGGTTAGGCAAACGTTTTGTCAACGCAAGCAGAGTAAACTTTTAAATCAAAAGTGGGTATCTCTCTTAAAACCATTGGGGTGCCCCCCGTAATTTATTTTCTAACCCTTCTTGTACCTATTTTAAAATAAAGTACTAATATCTTACTACTTATTCAGTAAGAGAAATTCCCCTTATTTATTGGTTCCAACATCACCCTTTTTATGCAAATGTTAGTTTTTATAATTCCCCCGTTACGGGAAAAAAAACCATCATCAAAAATTTTTTTGAATAGTTTTGAAGGAAAAAAGCACAATATCTTCCTCCATTTTTACAATTCCCCAATGTTTTGATCGGGGACCCGGTTTTTTCTCACTTTTTAATTTTTAAGTCCCCCTAAATTTCGTTTTTTAGATATGGACAATCAAATCCCCCTCTTTTCATCACTGTCAACATCAAAATCATGGATTTGGCTAATGAGTCTTTCCCCAACAGGGTTTTAAAATGTTAAACCATCTGTCAACTGATAAAATTCTTTTGGCTGACTTTTCAAAATGCCGCCTTCTTAACACTTTTCCAAAAAATGGTTTGAAAAGAGAAATGCATCATATCGCAAGAAAGGTCTTTTAACGTTTTTTTTTTTGTTCAAGCTGCATTTATACCCCCTTCTTGTGACACAGACAGTTTTTTGTCCCAAATTTTTTATGTTTTTTGGAAGTTTCAGAAGTTTCTGTTATATTTCATCTTTTACATTCATTACAAAAAAGTATCATTTGTGGCCCTTTTTTGTATGTACCTTTTTTTTCATACATTTAGCACTGGTTTTATGAAACCCTTAAACAAATCTAAAGCTTCTTAAAAGTTCCATCACATCTGAAAGGCATTTAAAAAAAAATTTCAACATGTTCACACCCGGAGTTTTCTTTTAAACTGAGAGTTTGTTTTTCATCCCATACAAATTTTTCCATAACGATGGCTTAAAAGTTTTCCACACCCGTTTTATATACTGGATTAAAAAAACAAACAGGAAGGGGATCGGGAAACAGAAAGTGGAAAAAAACATACGACTGAGTAAAAATTGGAAAACAAATATCTGACACTAAAAAATAATCATTAACACTAAACCCCCATCAAGATGTTTATAGCGCCCTTTTTGGTCACCATTTCTACGCCATTTAGAAACTGTTTAAATAGACAGTGCACTTTTTAATTTGTAATTTACCTAATTTTTGATAACACAAACTTCAGAAATTCGATTACTGCTGAGAGACAACTTTACTTTGGACATCTGAAATAAAGTCATTTTCTACATGTGACAAGGGAAAAAATTTTGGGGCCTGCTGTTTAAGTCTCCCCATGTATTTTAAACTACTTCTCCAGTGTCACCACCAATTTACTAAACTTTCTTCCCAAAAAAGCAATTCCTTATCATTGTCAAACAGTTATAAAAAGGCGAACCTTTAGGTGGGATATACACACAGACAGAAAAATTTCTTTCTTACCCAGCAGAGATTTTTTCCAGGAAAAGTGCAAATATTTGGATTGGAAAATCTAAACAATCACAAAAGCAGTTAACTCATGCCCTTTTTTAAACAAAATAAACCACTAGAACGCCTCCCCTTTATGGCTAACTTTAATTGCCGTTAAGAAGGCCTTTTTAACCAGTAAAAAACATCTGGCTGGACATTTTCCGGAATGTTTCTGTAACATTAAAATCAAAAAATACGCACATAAGATAAAAATCTTTATCGACTTTTGAAAAAATCCCTTTCGTTCCAAGCAAAAATGAAAAAGTTTTATTTGTTTTATCTGATTCCACAAATTTAATTTATCCACCCCCTCAAGACTGACCTTTCACCAATTACATTGACATGACAAGACACACATTCTCTTTCAAACAGTTAAAAAGGCTTTTAATGGAAGACTGCCTACAAACACATGGTCAGCTGGTTTTAGACCCAGGGCCAAAACAGACCCGTCTTTTCTACCCTTCACAGGAAAGTGTCAGCCTCCTTCATCCCCAAATGACCCCACTTGGTAAGCCCTATTTCTGTTGTCTAACGAGGCGAGTTATTTTCCTACCCCCTGTAAAATTGAGCTATGGCAGGTGTTTTTATGGGCGGCCCAAAAGCTATTCCCCTTTTTTTAAGATCATTAAGGGTATCCCTTTTGCCATTAATATCAAAAAGACAAAGACCATTTTCCCCTTTTTTCCCTCTGCCCTGCATCTTCAAGTATGGGGTCAAATTTTGGCCCAAAAATTTAACAGTTTTGGAAAAAAACGTTCAAAAAAAATCCTTAAAACCTTCAAACGAGTTTTTGCCTTCAATATTTTAAACTTTTTCTTGATAAAAACAACACCCGGAATAATGGGGGGTTGGGTTTAGAATTTATCCGTGCCACTATCAAAAATTAACATTGCCCCATCCCCTTTTTCGGAAAGAAGATTTTTCCGAACATTTCACAATCAGCTCCAGTCTATTTCTTTTCTTTTCCAGCCATGAATAATGAATTGTTTCCCTTTGACCGGCCTTCTTGAACGTCTGCATTCTTTTTAGTTTTTCCCCTGTCCATCGTTCTGTATTTGGCTTTTAAATCTAAATTTTCATCCTAAGATTGTTCATGTCTTGTCTAAAATCACACACTTCCTCTTTCAAGGCATCAAAATGTTTGTCAACATTTTATTTGACTCCTCATGTCCTGTTTTTTTCTTTAGCAAGTTCTCCCCCTTTCTCCATCTTGGCCCCACGTGGTAAATGTTTCCCTTTGGAGCACTGTGGGGGAAAGGGCTCCTGTCTACTGTGCAGTTGAGGTGTGCTGGCGGATATCTGCATTTCTTTGGTTTTTTCCCCGCACCCTTTTTTCCCGGATTTGGGGTACACCACCCGACCCCTCGTCAGCTGGGTTTTCTCACTTCCCTCCTTTACCAGGTCCCGGGTTCGTCTCCCCACCCAACGAAGCAAAAGGCCCCCCCCCAATGAAGGTGAGGGGCAGTCCTAACAAGACACCGTCTCGCCCCCTTTTTAGCGTCAGGTGGACCCCGCCTGGCCGATTTGAATTCTGCCCGTTTGGACATGAACAGGCGAATCTTGCCGCAAATGTCCCCACAGACAGCCCTGTACAACTGCACATATTCCCATCCCCCTTATTAAATGTATGCTAACAGAAAAACTAAGGCCCCTTAAACAGCTACTAATTCACAAAAATCAGGCAATTTTCCCCACTCTTCCCTTTTGCATTCGTATCGGCCCCCCCCCCCCCCCCCCCCCCCGAGAGAGAGAGAGAGAGAGAGAGAGAGAGAGAAGACAATGCAAAAGGGTTTTATTTGTTGCTTTACAAGATTCAGGGTATATAATTTCCCTACATTATTTTCATATTATTTTTATTTTTTATAAAACAAGATCCCATTCACAAAGGGAGGGGGGGGGGGGGGGGGCACAAAACAAAATTTCATCACTGACAATTAAAATTACACCCCCTTGTCATCCCAGCATGGATTCCATAAATGGTTACAGGATAGATTCAGACGTTTTCTGTTGGGTTTTTTAAAAAATCTTTGGGGTTTTAAAGCCCTTTACGAAAAATTCGTAAAGGGGAAGGGAATTTTCCTCCTCAAAACTGTACAAACCAAAATCCCCCCCCCCCCTTTCCCCCCCCCTCAAACCCCTTTTTCCCGCCCCCCCCCCCACTTCCCCCCCCCCCCCCCTCCTCCCCCCCCCCCCCCCCCCCCCCCCCCCTGCTCTTCTCTCTTCAAAAAATTTCACACACTTTACACATACTTATGTAACTTGTCAACATGCACACACACACTCATATTAAATGATATACACACTCTCTCATGCAAACACACCATATTGGGGGGGGGGGGGGGGGGGGGGGTTTAATCAAGCAAGAATCAAATGCTTCCACTTTACGACTGTGCGGGGTCTTTAGTTTTTCCCGGTCAGGAGGACCCACTTCAGCTTCTAAAAGACAAAGCATTCCCGTTTTTCACACGAACCAAAACAATGGGGGGGGGGGGGGGGGGGGGGGGCGCATTGAAAGGGGAACACGAATCGTCATTTTCACAAACCAAAGTGTTGGGTGCCGCTTTCTAGTGAAGAGGCCACGAAAGTCTTGGGTTCCGCGGTGTCCCTTGCCTCCTGCAAGGTCCCATCATAGCTCAGCCCCATAGTCCCCCTTTTACGTCGGGATAGTTCCCAAATTCGTGGGCTTTGCCGAGGGTCGTCCATCCGGGTTTTCCTAGTAAACAATCGGCAAGGCTTCTCCCCTTCACATAAGCATGCTTTTTTGTCGGACTCTTTGACGCGCTTTGTGAATGACGTATTTCACCCGCAGGGGTTCTTGCAACATGTGTTGCTGGAGAAGGGGGGGTCAGTGGTAAACAACACCCTTGTAGGGGGTGTGGGCACAAATAAACATGGGAAATTTCCTCGGCATCACACTTTCACTTGTCTCCTGTTTTTTTGCCTTGTGCTGTCCTTTCCCCCCTCTGTCCTTTTGTCCTTTACAAACCCTTGGAGGACATGGATAAACTTTGTCACATCCCCTCTCCGCAGGGAAAAAATTTAAAGATGAAAAAAAAGGAACGAATAGACCACAAGTCTGAAAAAGAACGTTATGCAGTAATTCAATGCTAAAAAAGCCAGCATAGAAATAAGCATCTCAGACATCATCTTTTCATCAATCATCTCCATCTATCATCATCTCATCAATATCATCAATCTCATCACAACATATAAAAATAACAAAATTGACAAAAATAGAATTTTTTTTAAAAATTAAAAAAATGGCAAAAAAAAAAAAAATACAAATTTAAAGAAAAAAATAAACGTATCAAAAAAAAATTTATTCAAAAATAAAGAAT
>CM054134.1:121386345-121396345 GCA_028751875.1 Rapana venosa
TCTCTCTCTCTCTCTCTCTCTCTCTCTCTCTCTCTCTCTCTCGCTCTCAAAAGCAAAGCATAAATCTGCATTCTGTTTTGCCTACCCTGTTAGGTGTTTGATGTTTTTTTTTTTCTGGAAAGATGCTTCCTTTGCATGTTAAATGAGGAAGGTCTTGCGTGTCCCCCCAAAAGGGCCAGTCTGCCAGTCCATCTGCAGCGTTGTTGTTGTTGTTGTGTTGCTGTTGGTTTTGCCAACTTTTACTTAAAAATCGACACATAAACACACAATGGTACAGCGGGGAGAAGGATATCATCCTTTGGCATTGTTTCCCCTTTGCCGTTGACACAAGCTTGCAATACTTATTCACTTCCAAACTTGGAGGCGCCAAGCCTAATAGTATTCATTCTGTTAATTATGACAGACCTATGTTGCGTGTTTAAGACCCTTCGACTTCAAAGCCATGGGTCTATGAAATCGTGGGTTCGAATCTTCTAGGCGTCTGGTGAATTAAGGGTTAGGATTTTCACGATCTCTCTTTTGTTAAATTTTCGTGTACCCCTTGGGGTTTTTTCTTGAAATAAAATCTTGAATCTTATCAAATTCAAGTGCAGACCTGCCAATGACTTAATTCCCTTGTGTATATACACTGCAGAAGACCAAAAATTAGGCACTTAAAAAATTCCGTCATTTATGTCAGCTTTTGTTGGGTTACGGAAACACGAACATACCCAGCATACACCTCCTGCAGTCGGAATGCGTCTACCTTGCTGGTGGACAGAAAGGGCCACATACTCAAAGATCTCACCGTGAGAAGCTCGAAGCTCTTGCTGTGGATGAACGAAACAAACCAAAAAACCAAAACCTAACAAAACAAAAACAACATCTTGATACCTTGTTGTCACGGGACATTCCCCCAGCTGAAAAACCAGGAGGTCTCCCACAACATGCACTCTGCTCTCCTTCCCACACCTGCCTGGGATCACGTGAGACTGGGGCAAAATGCGGCGGTTAGCGCTTTGGGGCTCGTGTTTGACGGCCGGGTTCGAGCACCACCGAGGCCCCGTTTGATGGGATTTTCCGGAGTTAACATCAGTACCGACTCCATTTTCCCCGGATTGTCGTTTGGATGAGACTTTAACCTGTGGTCCCGAACACACGCAGGAAGATCTTGTGCCACGTTAAAACCCGTTCTGCCCTTTTAGAAGAGTAGGCAGTGTGTGTGCCTGTAAGAAAGGAGGAAGTTTTCTTTTGAAAAATTGCGTGCACACTGAGGTGGTGGATGACATCATCCAATTACCCATGCCAAAAACTTTATTATTTCAATAAGCAGAGAAAATTATGAAGTCATTGGGGCTACCTTAATAGTGCACTAAATGATCGCATTCTCAAAATTTCATCATTCTAAATCTTTGTTTCTACCCTGGAAGGAAACGGGAAAAAATCCGTCACTGAAGTTTACTTCTCTTTTTTTTTTGATATTTCAGTGACTCAGTGGTTGTTTATGCTTTTCGGGGGGGGAGTTGAAAAGCAATCACCATTTGCAATTAAAACCTTTGGGCCCCGTTATGCTTGGCCAATCTGACACACTCTTGGCCTTTGCAAAACCCTCATTCCATACACAGCATCCTGTATAATGATCAGTCTATATCTAACAATTCAGGGTTAGTCAGAAAGAGAAAAAAAAACTTCCAACAAAAATAAACCGGGGAAAATGCTGCTTCATGCAAATCTTTATTCTGTTTTTGAAAGGCTGGACAAGGAAAGGTGAGAAGGTGATGCAGAAGGAAGGAGATGAAAAAAAACCCGAAGAGGAAGTGAAGAAAAAGAAGAGGGCTGGAAAACAAGGACACTGAAAAGAAAAGAAAAAAAGGGAGAAAGAAAAAAAATTTTTAAAAGAGGACCACAAAAAGCTGACAGCGGATAACAGCAAAACTTTCTCCACAAGCTTGTCAGAAAACGAACAAAAAATGAGGGTAAAGAATATTTTTCTTTTAAAAAACACACACACATTTGTCCAAACTTAGCAACACATATCCTTCACACACACACACACACAACACACACACACACACACACACACCCCACAACCACACACACACCCCCACACAACACACCCACCACATTCACCCCCACCATTATTCACCTACCCACCCACCTAAGAGGGGAAAAAAGGGACACCAAAAAAATCCGAGCACGACCGGCGTCTTCTTTGACTCAGTTCCAGAACTCTTGTCCTCAATCTGCTGTAAAAAAGGCCCATCACCCCCAGTTTCCCCCCTACCCAGTTTTAACCATTGTTTTCCCGCCCCCCCCTCCTCCCCCCCATCCTCTTTCCTTCTCCCCTTCTCCTTCCCTCCTCCCTCATTTCAATGGCTTGTTGTTTTTTCTTCTTGTGTTGTGTTATTTTCTATTTAAGTTTCTTTTAAAGAAATATTGTTGCAAAAGAAACGAAGCATCAAACAAAAATGTATTCTCAAAGTATAAATTTTAGTAAATGTCTACAGCTACTTTTTTTTATGAGGGGGGTGGGGGGGGGGGGAGGAAAGCTGCTACTTTGCAATAATAACAGCAAAGTATATTTTATTTTATTCGAGGATTTTGAAATGAGCATTCAGTGGTTTTTCCTCCAGTCCTCGTGTGTATTGCAAGTTTTGTCTTTTTGTTATCCGTTCCCCACCGGCACAAATGGCCTACTCTTCCGAAAAAGCGGATCGGGTTTTAACGTGTGCACAAGATGTTCTGCGTGCGTTCGCACACGGGACCTCGGTTTATAGTCTTTATCCCAAGGACTTGATACATAAGCCAAGAGAGAAGGGAGAAGAAGCCAGGGTAACCATGATAAGAAAACAAGCAAAAAAACCCAACCAAACAAACAAAAAAACAACACAAACAACAACAACAACAACAACAGTCCCAAACCCATTGTGTTTCTCTTCCCCGTGCTTCTTTTGATAGAAATTTCTTCCCTCCTTCCTCGCTTCCTTCCCTCTTCCTTTGGGTTGTTTTATTGGATGTTTGTTGTTGTTGTTGGTTTTGTTGGGGGGTTTGGGGTTGGGTTTTGTTTGTGGTTTTGGTTTTTTTTAGGGGGAGGGGGGGGGGGGGGAGAGGATGGATGTAAAAACGCAATTGTTACAAAAAAATTAAGTTTTTTCTTACCACTTTCCGATGAAAAACAAAAAAATTTTCTTTTTTTGATTTTATGCTACTCTTCCCCCCACCTCCTCCCTTCTCCTCATATGTTGCATCTTTTACTGTTTTTCCTGATTTTTCTTTCTTTGTGCATAAAGCAGATCTGTGGGGAAATTTACCCATCTTACAGAAGGAGAAAAGTGACACCAGAAATCTTTAGTCTTCTTTTTTTCCCAGTGGAATTCTTCTGGCATTCCAGAAGCAGTTGTATGTATTTACTCCGAATCAGGGTGCGGATTGTCAAACCTTAATTTATTTCGTAAGATCGTTTTTTGCTTTTTTTTTTAAAAGGATGGGGGGTGTTTAAGTTTTTGTTGTTATTTTGTTAGGCTTGGGTTGGGGTTTTTTGCATTATCCTGAATCAAATTGTTTTGTTTTGTTTTGTTTTGTGTTTTAAATGCATTCTTTTTTGTCATGTCAAAACGTTTTCTTAACTTTTTTATTCTGTTAAAAATATATGTGCACTTAATTGAAGGAATTTATTCAAACGATCTTTTTTAAAGACGACTGAGGTTCTTGTTTGTATGATGTTTTTCTCTATTTCTGTCCCTCTCCCTATATTTGTTTTCGTGTTTATTTGTTATGGGGGAGTATTTGTTATTATTACCTCAAATTTCTGTGTATTTCTTCTGTTGTAGTATCAGTCAAATGTCGTGAGTGCTGTTGCGTGTGGCGGTGCTCGTGCGAGGCTGCTTGCGATACGTGTGCGCGCGTGAGGGCGTGTATATTAATGCGTGTATTTGTGTGTGTGTGTGTGTGTGTGTGTTGGTGTGTTTTGTGTGAGTTTGTTGTAGTATGTGTGCGAACGTGCGTGCGTGCGTGCGTGTTTTTGCGTGCGTGAGTGCGTGTGTATGCGCGCGCGCGCGCGCCAACGTGAGAACGCAGGCACATCTTGCGCCCACGTTAAGATTATCCCTACGTTACGGGAGAGAACCCCTCTTTCCTAGTACCCTATGTCATGCACTGTGTCATATGTACGCTACTGTAAACCCTGTAGTGGGTGATACCACATCCATTACTAGATATGCATAATACTATTTCTAACACTTTTCAGAGGGGAAAGGGTTAGTGGATGGATTGGTATTGCCGTAGCGGTGTTGTTACCGAGGGAAAAGGCTAAATTCGTTTTGCTTTTCGAAAGAGTAGCCATTTCGTGTTGGTAAGAACTGATGGACAATTCTTTATTTAAAACGTGCATGCACAGGGTATGTGGCATTTACACCACCATTCCCGAAGTCGGAATGCGGCTACCTTAAAGGTGGGTTTTTTTTAGTTAATACGTCTCGCCTAGGCCACATGTCACATTAGTGAACATGGGGGCAGTTCTAGCCGAGGAATGAAATAATAAGCAGGGTCCGATATCAACCCCAGTTTGGTTGTGTGTGTGTGTGTGTGTGGGTGTGTGTTGTGTGTGTGTGTGTGTGTGTTTGTGCGCGCGCCCGCCGCGCGTGTGCGTGTGTGCGTATGGCGTGCGAGCGTGTTGCGTGCGTGGCGTTGCCTCTGTGATGCTGGGTTGTGTGTGTGTGTGTGTGTGTGTGTGCTGTGTGTGTGTGTGTGTGTGTTGTGTCGTGTGTGTGTGTGTGTGTGTGTGTGTGTGTGTGAGTGTGTTGTGTGTACATTTGGATCTTGTTTGGTCTATTAAATTCTTAGGGTTGCATGACTGTTTAAGAATGAGTTGAAGTGCACGCGCTTTGATTTGTTTTTGCAAGATATAGCGCATATAATAAATCCCATTTTTTTAGTACGGTATGTAGTAGTAAGCAGTCACGTAGTAGCAGTAGTAGTAGTAGTAGTGTCGTAGAGTAGTAGTAGTATCGTTAGTAGTTGTAGTAGTAGTAGTAGTAGTAGTAGCAGTTGCAGTAGAGTAGTAGTAGTAGTAGTACGTAGTTAGGAGCGGTGGGGTAGCAGAAATAGCAGCAGTAGTAGTAGTAGTAGCAGTCTTAGTAATAGCAGCTGCAGCGTGAAAACCTCAATGTAGACTCGAACCTGTGCCCAAATGTCACTGCCAGATCACCAGTGTACGAGGCTCAAATCACTGGACATTGTGGCCCTCGGTAGGACAGTGAAAGTTGGTGTTGTTGAGTTGTAAGTGTGTTACTGCGACGAAAGTAACAACAACAACAAAACAGCCAGAGGCGTGGTGCACCAGCTGCAGACAGACAGACTGGGGTCCACAGGATGATCAGGCGCCTGCTAATCACTGATCAGGTTGTAGGAAAATTGGTATCGTAGGCAGGCGTGTGTCTGTCTGTCTGTCTGTCTGCTTGTGCGTCTGTCTGTTGGTTATTTGGGACTGTTTGTATGATATATATATTATTTATATATATTATATATGAATATATAATATATATATATATATATATATATATAATATATGTGAGAGAGAGAAAGATAGATAGATAGATAGATAGAGAGGTAGTTAGTTAGATAGATAGATAGATAGATAGATAGATAGATTAGATAGATAGATAGATAGCAATAGAGAGGTAGATAGATAGATAGGAGAGAGAGAGATAGATAGATAGATAGAGATAATAGATAAGAAGATAGATAGATTGATAGGATAGATAGGTAGGTAGGTAGGTAGGTAGATAGATAGATAGATTGATAGCTAGATTGATAGATAAGGACAATGACAACAATGACAAAATTCTTTTATTTTCGTAGGATAATGAATAAGGCACACATGTGCTTTTTTACATCCAGTCCCCGCCCGTTAGGATACATCTTAATATAATAACCCAATACTTATACAGTCTCACAATAAAAACAAGGGAAAATAACTTTTCAAACGCTTTCCCCCCCCCCCCCCAAAACAACCCCCCCCCCCCCAAAGCAAGCAAATAAAAGAAAACCATAAAAATACCCACCCCCACCCCCACCCCCCAAAAACCTTAACAAAACAAACCAAACAAACAAACAAAGCGAAGGAAAAACCAAACCAACAAAGATGATATAAAAAGAGAAAAACAGGAAGACATCAACAACAAGAAAAGAACACAACAGAGCCAAAGAAAAATATACAAACCAAACTTAATAAGTCATAAAGATAAACATCTACACATTGTTCAAATGGTACACATCTTGTTACACATAATTATAAATCAATTAAATAACAAACAAGTTCATTTCAAATAACAATGAAATATCTCACTCAAACTACCATTCATTAGTTGAAAAATCAAGAAATCGGATATTCAAAGAATAAACAAACCAATTAAACAAGAAAAAAGAGCCCACAAAACTCCCCTTCCAACACCCCCTCCCCTAACAAACAACAACCCCCAAAAGTCAGACTAAAATGCAGCGTGCGCTGCGCGGCGCGTGCACACAACACACACACACACACACACATACACACACTATACACACACACTTACGCAGTTATAGCCACGCATGCCACATCAACACCACACACACCACTCTCTCACACATTACACACTCATTCGTCTAATATCCACTTATGTGAAACAGGACGTAAATTGAAGACACACATACACACTCACAACACATAATACACACACACACACACACAAACACTACACACACACACATTCCTGGATACATCCATTCGCAAGGACATTTTCTCACATACAAGATAATAGACACTTGTCATAATTATCAAAATATCATAACCGTACATTTGTTATACAGACAATAACCAGGAAATAAACATTATTTGATGTTACGAAAATGACTGGCTAAGCCACAAAGCATCAAGATAAATTGACAGTCTAACATCAGCTCTATTTCAAACAATAAACACAACAGAACTGCCTTTCTTTCCGCTCTCATCTGCACAACACTGTGAATGGGCGCTCATTATCTACTCTACTGACACACACTTACACACATTACCAAACATATACACACACACATATTCATGCTATGCGCTATACTTATATACTCATTTTTAGAATTGATACAAAAGTCACAGGAAGTAATGAAATTGTCCAAACAGAAACATTGCAAATTAACATATCCATATACCATTCTGCAATTAAACAACAAAATACAACCCAAACTTCTTTTAAGGGGGGAAAACTCAGACAAGTTCATTGTTAACATAATCAAAAACAAAGCAAGGCACCACACCACACACACACTTTTAATTCAAAAGCAAGCTCACTAATAATGTCAGTTACAGAGAGAGGAGATGAGAGAGTGAGGGAGGGAGAGAGAGATGAGAGAGAGAAGAGAGAGAGAGAGAGAGATGAGAGAGGGATAATTTGGTATAATGCAAGGGAGGATATATGTACTTTGTTTCCAACAGTATCAATTGTGGATTTTTATTTTTGATGCATTAAGTGGATGAAAAAATGACACTTTGGAAGATTGTTAATGATTGGAGTTGTCTAAATGAGTCAGGAAGGGAGTTTCCACAGCACAGACGGCCCTGAGTTAAAGTATGCTAGATTTGAAAAATTTATTCTTGGGTTGGGACACATGGCTTTTCGGTATTTCTGAATGATTCATTGGGAACTTGTTCTTTCAAGGATGAGGGAAAAGTTCTGTCATTATCTTAAACATCTTGATGCTTTGTTAAATTCTTAGTCTTTGTGTAGGGAGAATATTTAACTGGGATTAATCCACTTCTAGTAAGGTAGTTCTTTTCAAAGAACAGTTTATAGTGCTCGTTTATACAGACTTAATAATGGTTTCATAGTGTTTGCACTAGAGAATCCAAGGGTTGATGCATAATTCTATATGAGGGATTGTATATAAGCTTGAAAGAATAGTGTTTTCTGAATGAATAGTAATGAATAATGTTGATTTTAGTCAGTTGTGTATACTTCTTTGAGGACATGTATCTTGCACGATGGGATATGTGATGGTACCAGCTGAGATTTTCATCAATTGTTACTCTTAGAACTTTGTGGTGTAGTGAGAGGTTGTTATATTGTTTCCTTATCAATTATGGAATGGAGAATATTTATTAGAGAAGTTTTGTCGCTTTTGTCTGGTAGTGATTAAGCATGCATTTGTTTTTTTGGGGTTGTATTAGACATGTGATTTTGTTCAGTCATTATTTGACAAGACATCAGTGCTATTTTGCAATGTCTTTGCAAGAGAGTTAATGTCAGTATGGCTTGTATGTTTGGTTGTGTCGTCAGCAATATTGTTCGCCTATTTAGATTTTGATATGGAGTGGTAGGTCATTTTCTGTATAATGATAAGAGAATTTGGGTTCCTAAGATGGTCCCTGCGGTACTCCATTATGAATGGGTTTTAGTGTGTATTGTGACGTAGTTATTGAAAACACATTTTGCCTGTTTGTAAAGATAAGAAGCAAGAAGTTCAGAGTATTGTAGAGAGAATATATAAGTCTAGCTTTTAATGAGAAGTCTTCGGTCAATTGTATCAAATGCTTTTTTGAAATCTACAAATAATACTCCACAAAATTTAATGCATTAATGTTAGACAGCATTGTCTACAAGACTAGTTAATGCAGTATGGCACGATGTGATTTTTTCTCTAAATCCAGATTGATTTGGGTTGAAGTAAGTTGTTAAGATCTATATGATGGGACTATGTGTTTATTCATATTTGTTTTCCAAGGGTTTGAAAGGTAAGATTAAAATAGAGATTGGCCTTTTATTTGAGGGATCAGAAAGTGTCCTACCAGACTTGTGGTTCGGAATCACCGTAGCAGTTTTTGAAGGCGGTGGGGAAAATAGTTTTATGAAGACAAAGGTCTTATAGATATTATGTCAGAGTGTCTGTAATAACAGGAGTGAGTGTTCAGTATCCTGCCATCTATTCCATCAAGACCACGCCGTACTTGATGTTATTTGAGGTGTGTCAGGTAAGCGTAGACCTCAGAAAAACAGATATGAATGGTATTGTGGAGTTTGATGGATACGCTTTTATTGGCAGACTTGTTTTAGTTCATTGAGATCTATTTGGACTTCGATTTATCATTGTTAATTATGTTACAAGAACTATTTATGAAGTGATTTTGTTTAGTTTTTCAGCAGAAATTTCTTTAATTACGTTAGATTTGGAAGACAATTGAAGTATTTGTTATTTGATTGATTGCCTTCCATACAGTTCTTTGAATTTTGTTGGGTATGAAAGTCAGATCTTGGAAATATTTCCTTTATCTGCCGTTTTGTGAATTATGGCATTTCTTAATTTTTTTTGCCTCCTCATAATATTTATGTTCTTTTAAGAAATCTATAAGATTGCATGCTTTGCTTAGTTCCTTTGTATAACCAAGGTGGTTTGCGGACTGTTTGATCCTTATGGTTTTTAATGGGGCATGTTTGCTTATAATTTCAGTAAAAACTTTTATCCAGAACTCAATTGCCAGTCTGGTTCAGTAATATTTGAATGTTTCCGAGAAGCTTGGACTGTTAACTCTGTAGAAAAGTGCTCATTAAAATTTTGGCAAAGAGCGATAGGTTAGAGTTTTATGGCCAGGTTAGGATTTTGTTCCTTTTTTTGACCATGTGGTACCGACTGGGTAGTGGTCGCTACAGTTGTGTACAGGGACACAAGTTCTATGATGTTTTTAGGGTCTGATACAAGATGTGATCAATGATTGTGTTAGAATTTGATGAGACTCTTGGGTGAAGTTACTAATTGGTGAAGATTAATGAGTTAATAATTGGGTCCATTGGGTTGTTTCTTTTGCTAGGTCAATATTAAAAAATCACCTAGTTAGATAATTCCCTAGATTCTAATAGGACTACGTTCATCATGGAGTCAATAACCTTTGTCTATCCAATTTTTTTTTCTGTTGGATTTCTGTAGCAAAACCCCATTATAATAGGCGCTGCACCTTTTATAGCTACTTCGATCCAGATGGTCTCTAATTTTCATAACG
>CM054134.1:121401345-121428845 GCA_028751875.1 Rapana venosa
CTGATGAAAAGTGTGGGAAGGAGATCATTGGGATGAAGGTGTCAGTTGGAGCTGTTTGAGAACGACTTTTTCTAGTACTTTCGAGACTTAGGTAAATTTTGAGACTGCCTATAATTCTTCAGAATGTTGGGATCGAGGTCGTGCTTTTTGAGTATAGTGTGAATATTGCTGTTTTAAGACGGATGGGAAATTTCCTGACACAAGAGATGATTTACTATCTTTTAGTGATAATAGGTAAAGTTGTGGAAGGCATTGTGAGGAAATCAGGAGCAGGTTATGGGATCAAAAGGTCGCATGAATTTTCTAGTCATTTCCTTCGAATTGTATGATTTCTTTTTCACTTGGTGGGGTTGGAAGGAAAGAGAAGAGTGCCAGTGAACTGGGGATCAGGAGGCGAGGCTGGAATTGAGTCTGATCTAGTCTGGAGCGTATGTTTCGAACTTTGTCTGAAAAGAAGCAGAAAAATATGGGGATGGAAGTTCTGACAGGTGTGGGTGTTAGGCAGAGGAGTTGTTTTGCAGATCCAAGAAGATTTGAGGTGGGGGAAAATACATGATTTTATGGATGTTAGCACAGAGAACTTGGGAAGAGTAGTGTCTGTCTTTGCTGAATGGGATTAAGAGTTTTTGACTTTTTTAATTGTTTTCGGAAAGCTGTTTGTTGATTTCGGTTTTGACTTCCGCCACTGCCGTTCTAGTTGCCGGCGTTTGCGCTTCGCTAATAGGATGTCTTGGGTTACCATGGCGCACAGGGTCTGTCAGGGAGGAGATGATCAGTAGGAGTGCATGCTCATCAAGCAGTTGGCGGAGAATAGTGTTATAGTGATTCAGGGAGGTCAGTGTTGTCAGAGGTTGTGAAAACGTCGGAAGATTGTGAAGAGATGGTATGATGTCTAAGGGGACCTTAAGATAGCGTCGAGTAAAAAATTTCTTCTTTACTGCAGGTTTGTGATGTTAAGATGGAAAAAGAATGCGGAAGAATCAGAATGCAGTTCGTCGGTGACAGAAACAGATGTGACAAGATTACAAGAGCATTAGTAATCAGCCAGTCTAAAATATGTACCAGATATGTGCGTTGCTTTCGTTACCAGTTGAGAGAGAGAATGGTTGGACAGAGAAAGGAGAAAGACGTTTGACATCTGGAGAAGACTGGTTGTCGAAATGGAAGTTGAAGTCACAAGAATTATAAGTTTAGTGGGAGAGAGGCTTGTGTGGTCGAGGAGATAACTGGAATTCTTGGTTGGAAAGGGAGAAGATGTTTAGGTTGTTTTTACGGCTGGGAGGTGGACGGTAAAAGGCAGAGATAGTAGATGGAGTGGCCAGGTTAGGTTGAGCTGATTTCGCAACTTCAATATATTTCATGTGAGAATTTGAAGGTTGTGACTGAAGAAAAAGAGACGGTTCCAATGTGTCTTTGAGAAATGATGGCAATACATACCCTCCTCGAGAGAGTCGGGGAAAGAATAGTTTTATATCCAGGAGGCGTCAGCTGTTTTATTTTTTGGTTCCATGGCCATGTGGTTTAAGCCAAGTTTCGGTGATGGAAGGTTTAGGTCAATGTTTTTTCTGAGATGAAATCAAGATGTAGTCGGCTTTTCCATTTCGGACAGACGACTGGCACATTGAACAACAAACTTGAAGGAGATCTGAAGGAGGTGGAGAGGTGAAGATGAAAGTAGTGTGTTTGGACAAGCATCGAGGATGAGGGCCGAAGCGATGGTAGGAGATGCGGCTAGCGGACGAACAGACACAGAGTTTGATGGTGAATCGGGAGTAGTAGATTAGTGAAAGAACTTGTAATCGGGGAATTCGGTGGTCTCGAAACACATTCTATGATATACATTCATCATCATCGGACAAAAAAACTTATTCGAGTCACAAACAAACAGAACAGTGAATCAGCACCACGTTAGGAATCTGTTCGTTTTCGTAAGAGAGGCCATTGTGTGCCGGCGGAAAAGATGCAGAATTTACCAAAACTGCATACTGGATGTAAAAAATAGCTCACAAGGGCTTATTCCATAATCCTCGATATAAAAAAATAAAATAAATAAACAGGGACAGACAAAAAGACAGTGACAGACAGATAGACATTAACAGACAGCAGAGAGGAGAGACAGAAAAAAGAAAAAACGAAAAGACATAGACAGAATAAACAGACAAAACACTTACAACAACAACAACATCAACAACAACAACAATGTACACCTCCCTAAGTAACGACCACAAATGAACCAAAAAAAGGCCTCCCTCCCTACCACCACCCACACCCACCACTCCCTCCCTCCCCTCCTTCCATACCTCTCCCCCCCCCCCCCCCCCCCCCCCCCCCCCCCCCCCCCCCCCCCCCCCCCCCCCCCCCCCCCCCCCCCCACCCCCCCCCCCCCCCCCGCCCCCCCCCCCCCCCCCCCCCCCCCCCCCCCCCCCCCCCCCCCCCCCCCCCCCCCCCCCCCCCCCCCCCTCCCCCCCCCCCCCCCCCCCCCCCCCCCCCCCCCCCCCCCCCCCCCACCCCCCCCCCCCCCCCCCACACACACCACACGTCCCATTCTCCCTGCTCCTTAATTAATTAATTAATAAACTGCAGCATCTCCCGTCATTTGATCCTCTTGTTACTAGTCGCACTGTACTGAGGATGTCAGCCCCAAGTAGAAGGGGCCTTGTGGTGTGTTTTTCCCAGACTGGAGAAGGGAACAAGGCTACCATAACCCCCCCCCCCCCCCCCCAAATTTTACCCCCGCCAGGTGAGCGGTAATTCAGACTTGTTCGCGAGGTCCTCTGACAGACAAGTGTCAAAGATTGGGATACAGTGGGCGAGTTTTTTTTTTTTCCCCTAGAGAGTCAACCTCCCCTCCTCTAAACCCCCCCCCCCCCTACTTTTTTTTACCTCAAATTTTGTTCTGTTTTAGTGTTTGTCTCTGTCTGTGTGTCTGTTTGTCTGTCTACTGTCGTTTCTCTCTGCCTTCTCTCTTCTCTTCTTCCTGAATCAAATTTGAATTTTCTTTTTTTGCTGTCTCTAAAAACTGTTTGATAATGATTGCTTGCGGTTTTGTTTGGGAGGGGGGGGGGGGTTGTGGGCTTTTGTTGTTGTTTTTTGATGGTTGTTTGTTTGTTTGTTTGAGAGCATTGGTGTAAAAAAATAAGGCCCTGGCTTTATCCATTTACTCTCATAATAAAGTTCGAGTTCGGTTCGAGTTCCATCCTCTCTCTCTCTCTCATTTCTCTCTCTCTCTCTCTCTCTCTTCTCTTCTCTCTCTCTCTCTCTCTCTTCCTTCTCTGCTCTCTCTCTCTCTCTCTCTCTCTCTCTCTCTCTCTCTCTCTCTCTCTCGCTCTTTCCTCTGCCGCTCCCCTTGAATATTGTATATATATTTATTACTGTTCTTGTGTTGTTGCTAGATTATTTTATTCATTTTTTTTTTTCTTTTTTTTCAATTTCAGCACCATCATCATATCATCATCACATCTCATATCATATCATCAGTAGTAGTAGTAGTAGTTAGTAGTAGTAGTAGTAGTAGTCATTGTTATAATTTTTTTTTACATTATTATTATCATCATTATCATAAATGTCAATAATATCGATCAATACCAACACATTATCATCTATAAAAAAAAACCCAGAGGAAATTCGTGCGGGTTAAAAAGCTATCATAACAACACTAAAACCAAACGTCATCATCACATAAAATGATAACATCGTATTTTCAAAAATCAAGGGGAAAAAACCCCGTGCCCAGACAGAATCATTGCCAGAAATCTGTAAGTTGCGGTTGTGCCAAGAGCTGTGAAAGGAGTTACTGGAGATGTCTGAGGAGACTTACCCAGTCACCCTGTCTGGCAGCTCTTCATGCCCTGATGCAGACTAGACGCCATTTTCAGATGTAGGATCTATCTTGATCTTATTCTTTTATATCAGCATTCAGTGGATTTTTTCATCCAGTCCATCGTGTTGTATGCACGTTTTGTCTTATTTTTTGTTATCCGTTCCCACCGGCACACAATGGCTACTCTTCCGAAAAAGCGAGATCGGGTTTTTTACGTGTGCACAAGTGTTTCTGCGTGCGTTCGCACACGGGACCTCGGTTTTATAGTTTCATCGTAAGGATTGATATAAAGCCAAGAGAGAAGGGAGAAGAAGCCGGGTAACCATGATAGGAAAACAAGCAAAGAATGCACTTTGCACAAACCTGTCAGATGAATTTAAATGAATTGTTTTTCCCCAGGAGGGGGGGGGGGAAAGGGGGGAAAGGGGGGATATCCTGGGGTTTTAAGCTTGTGCTTGTCAACTGACGACCCCCAATGGAGCTTTGCAACGAGGTATCCGCCAAAATGGATTTTCCCCCGTAGTTAACATCAATGCTGACTTCCCCTCCCCTAAAACCTTTGGCCCAAAAAGTCTATAAACCGAGTTCCCTCTTTCAGAAAAATCTTGCACAACCCCGTTAAGCTATTGGCCCCCTTACCTTTCAGCCGTTTGGAAGGATGACATTTTTGAGAAAGAAAAATCCCCTCCGACCCCCTCTCACCACCTTTCCTGAATTTTTTTTTTTAAATTTAACTCTTAAATTTTTTTAAAACCCAAACCACACAAAAAATATTTTGGGGGAAAAAGGGGACCCTTTGTGAACAAAGGGGAATTTAACCCCAGTTTTGGGGGTTGGGAACTTTAACAACCCCTTAGGACCTTTCCATTCACGCAGAGCTTTCCCGGGACATTTTCATCTGTAACAACAAACACACAAAACACACATACACAAAACACAGAAAACCGATCCTGCCCACAGGGATTCCTCCAAAACCCTATTCCAAAAGTTAGATAAAAAGGTGTAAACCCCAAACCCCCAGCCACACGGACTTTATTTTCCTTTCTTTCAAACTTGATGTAAGGTGCAAGAATTTGGGGGGAGCCTGGGGAACAGGATTTTGGAAAAATCAATAAGATGAAGGACATAGTTTTGACAAAGACAGCGGCTTTCTTTTCCCCCTTTTTAAAGGAAACCATCAGGGCCCCGACAGGGGACACAAAGGGAAAAAGTTTCAAGGGGTAGTTTTGAATTTTAGATTGAAAACACTCCCTGGTTTTGGATTGAGGGGAAAAGGGAGTTTTAAAACAATATTGAGAGAATCTTACCAAATATTTAAAAAGATGAGTTTTCAAGGGCCTTTAAAAATGGTGAAACCCATAAAAACAAAGAAGGAGGGGGAAAGGGTTTCGTTTTAAAACAGGAATGCGAGGGGCAGGTAAGGGGGCAGTTGCCCCGTGGGATTGTTTGGAGTCAGTTTTAGTAAAAGCCCAAAATGAAGTGTTTAAAAGGGGCAAGTAAGGGGCCCGTCCGCATGGAAAAGTTTGGAGTCAGTTGAGTACTGCCTTTTCTGAAGTGCGAGGACAGAGTAAGGGACAGTCTGCAGTGGTATTGGGAGGAATCAGTTTTTAGTACTGCCGGAATGAAGTGGGAAGGGCCCAAAATAAGGGACAGTCTGCAGTGGTATTTAAGGGGTCAGTTGGGGTGCTTTCCCTCAGTGCGGTTTTCCCTTTTTAAAAGGGGTGACAAAAAAAACACCTAAGCACTCTTTAAAAAAACTTTTTCCGGGATGGTTTTTTTCTTTATTTTGTTTTGTTTTTCAGTCTTTTTAGAGTATTGCTGTCTGTCTTTGTCTGTACCTGTCTGTCTGTGTCTCTGTCTCTCTATATATAGATAAGTAGGTAGGTAGGTAGGTAGGTAGGTAGCTGGGTAGCTGGCTACTTACCTACCTATCTGAATACCACACGCACGCATGCACGCACGCACGCACGCACCACACACATGCACACATTACACACACCTAGGACTCTTAAAGATAAGTTTTACTGCATGGTTTCCATGTCCTTTTTTCCTTCTGATTTTTATACATGACTTCAACTCAGAAGAAAACAACAAAAAAACGCAGATATTAGTGACTTGCCTGAAGTGCCGGTCACTGCCTCGCAAAGTTTTAACAACAATGATTTTTGTCATAGCTCATTATTCATCGCCCTTTCCCAATGTGGCGATGTGTAGTAAAATCGAAGTAAATGTCAAGGAATGCCCAATGAACAAGCCCCACTCACTCACTCCCCTACTCCCCTCCCCCAAATAAATAAAGGAATGAATGAATGAAGAAAAGAAAAAGTGCTTTTGGTGGAGTGGCAACTGTTATCAAAACGAAAAAAATGAAGTCAGGATGGCTATAAAGTAAACAGCACTCCCGGACCATTCCATGCAATACAGAGCTTGCATTGCCGAATCATTACATCGGTACCACACACAGGCATTCACTGACAGGCTTCAACCGTTATAAAATGTTAGGGAAAAGGGTGTGACCCTAACCTACATACTGATATTTGAGTTTCTTTCAATTCTATTCATGAGGTTAAAAGAAGAGGTATGCTCAGTTTAACACGATATTTTTAACATCAATAAAATGAGCCAATCTTTTTACAGTAGCGATTCCTGCGCTCCTGTTTGAGTAAACTGTCATGGAAGCAAAACAGCGTAAGGGTTCTGTTTGTAATAAAGAAGTGAATATTAAAGAATTTGAACAGACACATCTTTGAATACATAGGGAAGTTTTACCAAATATTATTTGTCAGTTTAGTGTGAAAGTGGTTACATTGAGAAACATTGGGTAGAGTTGTGTTTTGATCTGAAATAGGGAGAGTAAGAGCAATGGATCAGTTTCTGGTGGGTTTTGTTTGTTTGTTTGTTTGTTTTGGGGGAATTTTTTTTTGGGGGGGGAGTCTTGTGTTTGGTTTGGGTTGGGTTTTCTTTGCTTTGTTTTGGCTTTACTTTTGAAGATTTTGTTTTTAAACTCCTTCATTATACAAAATATTCTATAATGCATGTTGTCCATTGTCATCATAGAAGATGATGCATTGTACAAAGATTATACAGCGTACTGCTATTCTTAATTGAGGATGATCTGTAGACGTATCAGCAATTATAAATGTATTGGGTGGGTTATCTTGGGAGGACAAACAATGATATAAACGTACATGCTGTGATTCTTGTTATGTTTGAGAAATAGCTTTTGTTACAATTTTTAAAATGCAAAAAAGAAGCATTCACACCAAAATATTTTGAAATAGACATATAAAAAATATGAACAGGTACTCAGACATTCTACTGAATGCAGACAAGCAAACAATAAAAAAAACATACTTAGCAGGAAAAATATAATGATACTCAGAAATAACCACAACATAGCTTTTTCCTGTTCTTTGGATTTTTTAGACAATTCTTCTTTATCGTTTTCTTTCTCTGTTTTATAGCATGAACACTTATTCCAACAGTACCTGATGTAATCGCACATAAAAACATTGTAGTTATCTTGTTGGTAACGATACATATCGCAAAATATTTTCATGATCACATATCTATGGTTTTTCCCTTAAAGTGAAAACACAGCAAGCAGTAACTTCACCGTATGTTTGTCCCAGCCATTGCACGGTCCACATGAACTATTTTTCCTGTGCTTTTCCCTATTCAGGAAAAAATAAAGATTTTTTTTTCGAAAAAAAGTGGAACGAGAATACATGTGAGAAGGACAAATCGCTTCACACGTGTTGATTCTTTAATTCTTAAGTTATTCTCTATGGTTTCACTTAGGAACTGTATGTAAAATCTTACTAATTTGGACATTCTCATAATATTGTATAATATATTATCTGTTCTGAAAAATCTAAACAATTAGTACTAAAATCTATATCTAAAATTGGCCCTGTTTACAACTATAATATCTGCGCGTAATAGTTTCATACGAAGTCTTTTACATATTATTTTTCTGTTTTAAAATTTTTAAAAATATTCATATCAGAATTACAGTAGCACCAAGTACATTACTGATAACAAGCTATGCATATATGATGTACTCAAATATTTACATGCAAAAATGTGCTGCAGCTGAAGAAGATTGCGTCAAACAGATTCAAGATGACATCACTGTGTCTAAAGACTGAAACTGTCTGGAAAAAGAAACAACAGACAGACAACTGATCTACAAAGGGGTTCCCCATCGTGTCAAGACAAGGTTAAAACATAGGTAAGACAGGCTGTGCCTGCTTTATATGCAGAAAACAAAGGAGCCAATGTCAGGTAAATTCAACATAGAACATAACAACATAGGGTAGATGAACCAATTCGCTCTGCACTGTTTACTTTCTGCATGGATTCCAGTACCGTATGAGATTCTGTGGGCAATCACCATGTCTCGAGACTGTCTTGTATGCAAGTTTATTGTGTGTGTTCACAGTACGAGCGTGCCAAGCTAAGAGCAAATGTGTGTGAGTGTGTGTTGTGTGTGTTGTGTAGTGTATACGTCGAGCGTGTTGGTAGCGTACGTGTGAGTGTGTGCGACACATTGTCCTGTGTGATGTAAACTTACAGAATCAAACAGATATACTATAAGGAACAGACAGAAAAAATACTGGAATCTTTAAAACGGTGGAATTGGGGATGAGATCGTATGAAATCGTAACAATAGCCATTGTCTAAGGCATTTCTATGACTGAGACAGAACAGCAAGCACTTGCGTGCTACAACAGTCCTGTAGCGAACTTACACACTGACAAAGTGGAACAGACAAGTCGGCTTCTGCACTGGCAAGACGACCATCCTCGTGAAGTAGCAAATGAAGAGCTACCCATGACGTCACTTGATTATAGCACATCACACGATGAGGTTATGTCTCCCATGCTAGTTTCAGTGTACCTTCACAATGCACAAAACTAAGTATAACTCCCCACACAGTTCATTGTCCACTTCTCTCACTCACTCATCCCTTGGTCGGATGACGACCGTTGTGGGTACCCGCACGGACGCTGCAAGTGGACCGCGCCAAATGATTGCATGTCCTGGTCTGTATTTCCAGAGGTTATGTGTACCGTGAGGGCCGGTCCACTCATTGAGATGTTGGATATCCACTTATGCGTGGTCAGTCCTTGCTCCTTGCATCCTTCCACCAATTTCCCTAGGCAGACATAGGTCTTCGGATCAGGGCTGTTAAGCCTTGTTGTGTGGAGCCAACCAAACCCTTCATTTACCTCCGCTTGACTGTATCTAGCAATGGTCTTGTTTCCAGCCATGTGCCTTTCGATCTGCAGCCCCGCCCCGGTTTGTTGGGGCATTAGAAAAAAAACCCGCTGAAGAATTTAAGAAACCTTCACCAACTTCAACACATCGGGAAGGGAAAACTGAAAATGGATCTTGAGTATTCCTTCAGCCATTTTTCCCACTATCTTTTCCCTTTTCTTTTCATTAAACTTATTTTCTAATTTTACCCTTTCAATATTTGATTTTTATTTTTTTATCTATTCATTTTTTGTTTTATTTACTTATTTTTTGGATTTATCTTTTTTCAAAAAAAAATTATTTATTCATTCTAGGCATAGTGTGTTCATTTTTTCCACCAAAAATGGGGGGAATTTTAAGGAAAAAGACACCAAAACTGAAACCAAGCGGGGGGTACGCCAAAAGATACCCCACGCCTGCTGATGACGGAAAGGGTTTTTTTCCCCATTTTGGACAGGTCTGAGTCAAACCCCTTTTCATCCATTTACGCGCAGGTTTGTTCTTGTTCGGGATGACTGGCATGTGGACCTCGCTCGGGCGCCTTTTCCTTTTTCCCCGGGCTTCAGGGTGGAATGGCTCCCCCCCCGGGGAAACGCTCACAGCGTTGCAATGCCCTTTGAGTATTAAGTTTTCTACTATGTGTATCTGGTTTTTGGCTTGGTTTGTTTTTGAAGAGCTGGGAAAACATGACCTTTGCTGGTTTCCCCCAACAGAAAACCCAAGGTATCGGGTTTTTCCCCCTTTCCCCCTTGGCGTACAATGGAGGATTTCAAAGTTCATTTTTCTACCCTCAAATTTTACGGCAGATTTCTCTGCGTAAAAATTGGGGGTTTCCCCCCGGGGGGAGGGGCGCCCCCGCCAAAAGGACCCAAGCGCCCCCTTTTTTTTTTTTCTTTTTCCTGTTTCCAACTTTTTTTTTTCCCTATCAGAGGCTTTTTTTTTACAAAATTTTCCCAAGCGACAACTGGTTTTGGGTTTGTTTGGAAGTTTTTTTACGTTGCGTTTTAAAAGTTTGTTTTAACACACGGGACTGGGTTTTTTCCCGTGTTTTCCCGGAAGACTAGAAACCCAAAAACCACCGTGGTCCTAGTGGATGGGGGGAAAAGGGTTTGGGGCCCCAAAAGGGGGATAGAACCACCGCGCATTTTCCGCCCCGGACTTTTGGTTTTCCCTTGGCAGGTACTTCCCTGTATACCACCGACCCCCCACGTCTTGAACAAGAGATGACATGAAGCTGATCGGGGTGGCCCCATGTCCCAACCGGGGATTTTCTGAATTTCTCTCCCCCTGCCCTTTCCCCTGGAAACTTTTTAAAAGTGCTCTCCCCCTGTCATTTTCCAGCTGGCACTTTCTAAAGGGCTCCCCAACTTGTCATTCCACGGGCCCATTTTTTTAAAGTGTTTCCCCCCACCTTTTTATTCCCCTGACATTTTTGGGAAGTAAATTCCTTGTTCTTTTTAAAATTTCTCCCTTTTCCACTTTACTAACTTTTTTGATATCACCCGAAAATTAAAAAGAAATAAGTCCTTGGGGAATTCTGCTTCGGGGGGAAGACACAAAACTTTTAGGTGTACTGCCCTTTACTTATCCGCTGTCTTTTTGACTCTTCTCTTTCTCATCTTCTCTTTTCTCCCCTCTCTCTCTCTATCTCCCTCATCACCAAACCCCACTTAAACACATTCCGGTCCCGCACGCGCACTTACCAAAAACACATACAGACAGACACACAGGCACAGTAAAATGTAACGAAACCCCGAACTGCAATTTAAAAAGCTCCTAAATCGCCCGTTTTTGCTTGGCGATTTTAACCACTGTGATTTAAAACATGTTTCTTCCTTTTTTTAAAAACAATATGTGACTTTTTTTTTCCCCGTCAACACAAAATTCTTGACAAATTTTTGGGGGAAAACTTTTTACATGCTAAAAAGTCTGTTGCTTTGCCATCGGGAAACCTTTTCAGATAAACAACCCCAATTTTTCCTCAACCTGCATAAAACCCCAAAAATTTAAAAACTGACCCTATTGTGAAAAAACAATTAAAAAGTGTGGACGCATGGGATTTGGGGAAAAGAGTTAAAAAGGTTGTTTTGATTTGTACTGAGGGGAGTGGGGTTTTCTTGACTGGTACAAGGGTTGTTTGAAGCGCCGGATTTTGTGCATGATATTTCTCTTTTTGTGAAAATTTTATTTTAAACAAAAAATTTTAAAGGGATTTTTCCCCAAAAAAAACCCTTGGGGGTGCCCAAAAACACTAAAACCTCTCTAAACAAAAAAAAATAGCGTTTCAGAGCGGCATAAAAGACCGGCAAAAAAATTTCAAAAAAAACTCCAAAAAGAAATTCGAGAATGTAAAAGATCTTATAAAGAGAAAGTTGAAAAACTTTTTAGAGGGGTTTTTTTGCTAATGGGGGGAAAGGGGTTTTTAAAGATACTTTAAAGGGCAAGAAACCCAAAAAAGGGTCAACACGTCAATGCCACTAGGGGAAACAAAAAGCTTTTGCTGATAAAAACTGAATGATTTCTATTGCCGCTTTGAGCGTGAAGTTCACAAACATGAGCTTAACGTTTGTCAAACCCTGCAAAAAAAATTTTTCTGTGAAAATGATTCGAATGATGAAGTTTTTACGGTTCAGTACAATTTTAAAATCATTTTTTTAAAGCATTGCATGTGGGAAGGCCCCTTGGGGTGTGGGGGTATTTGTGGTGGGTTTTTTAAAAACCCTTGTGAAGAGCAGCTGTGCCCTTTTTTTTTAGTGATTTGTTTTCTCTGTTTTTGAAACATGCCTGTTCCAAGTCTCGGGGAAAAAAAACCCAATAATTTGTCCTGTTCCCAAAAAAATACCCCAAATCTTTAAATGATATAGCCCATAGCTCCCAACTCCAAAAGTAATGAAATGTTTTGAAGGGTTTGGGTTCTAAAAGGGTTTTTTCTCTATTTTTTCCCATATTTTGATCCTTTTCGTTTGCTTACAAAGCCAAAGAAGCACAATGATGCTACAATTAAACCTTGCGAATAATGTTTTTTTCCCCCCAAAAAAAACCCCCAAAATTTTTTTTTGGGGTATTTTTTTTCATTGATTTCCTCTTCGCCTTTAATACCATTCAGCCCCATCTATTAGCTCTAAAAATGCTCTCAATAGATGTTGTCCTGGGGCTTTAATTCCGGGTTAATAAATTTTTGACCCCGGGACACATTTTTGTTCGTTTTCAAAAAGCCAAAAACCACTCAAAGATAAAACTTCCACTGGTTTTCCCCCAAAGGGCACTTTTCGGGTCCCCCTCCTTTTAAACCCCCTTTACAAAAATTTGGAATGCACCGGCTTGATCTTATACGGTTAATCAAATATTCTGATGACTCTCCCTCGGGAAAGATCTGTCTAATTCCCATGCCCAGGTTTTTTAAACAAGTTGAGGTTTTCCCCTTCCTGGTGAAACAAAAAACGGGTTTGCCCTTTTAATTTTAAAAAGAAAAAGGGAAAATTTGTTTGTTTTGGGATTTTCGGGGGCCCCCACCCATCCCAAATTTTTACATTGATGGTGAAAAAGGTAGAGCGTGTACACCAATAAAAAATTTTCTGGGTACTATTATTGTGATAAAAAAAATTTTGGGCTAATACGATTTTTGTAAATGGGAAATGCCACTAAACGCATTTTTTCCCCCTTTCCAAAAACTCCAAAGTTTTAAAGTAAAATTTTAAAAATTTTTTCAAAATTTCTCCCGGGAGGCTTTATTGAGTCTGCCCCTTTCATTTTTTGGTTTGTTGGAAGGGGGCCTGACTTTTTAAAAAAAAAAACATAGTAAACAAGATTGTAACCAATGTGGCAAAATTGGGGGCTGGGCAAAGGAAACTAATGACTTGTATGAATCCCGTGTGGGAGACAGAGTTTTCCCGTTTGTGAGTGAGACACACATGGCTTGAAAAATTTTTTAATTTTTGGAAACCCTTTTTCCCTTTAAAAGTTTTTTCCCCTTTGTTTTTTCTTCAAAAAACCCCCGAAAAAAAAAAAACTGGAAAGGAAAAACCAAAAGTTTCCGAAACCTGCGTTTTTTTTTTAAAAATTTTTTAGTTTTCTTCCCAAAAAAACCTTTTTTTTTTTAAAAAATTTTTCTTTGGCTAATTTAAAAATTTTAAAGGGAAGGGGGTTAAGGGGGGACAAATAAATTCCCTGAAAGGGGGAAATTTTTTTTTAAAGGCCACGAACAGAAAAAAAGGGGGAAAAAGGGAAAGAAAGAAAAAGGGGGGGGGGGGGGGGAAAGGGGGGGGGGGGGGGGGGGAAAAAAAAAACCCTAAAAAAAATTTTAAAAAAAAAGAAAAAAAAGGGTGTTATTTTCCAAATTAAATAAATTTTAAAACCTTTACTAAAAATTAGGGGGGTCTTAACCAACATTTAAATAAAAATGTTTTTTGTTCTTTAAAACGTGGGCCTTTATTTTTTTATAATTTTTAAATTTATTTTTAAAAAAAAAAGGGAAAGGAATTTTAAAAAAAAAATTTTGTCTTTACAAATTTATTCAAGGGCCCTTTTTTTAAAATCGGGGTTTTTTTAGGCCCCCCCCATGTTTCAATAGGGGCTTTTTTAAAATGACTTTAATTCACACTTTTATTTCCCCAAAAAGTGAAATATTTTTTTGGGGGGGTTTTTGGTTAAATTTTCAAAATAATTTGGGATCTTTTTTCCCATGGGGTTGGCGTGTGTGTTTTTAATAATTATTTTTAAAATTTTTTTTTTTTTTGGGGGAAAACCCCGCCTTTCGTTATTTTTTAAAGATAAAAAGGGAAAATTTGAATTTTAATTTAAGCACTCACCATCTTTTAACCATTAAATTGAAACCAAAAAAATTTAAAAAAAAAGGGGAAAAAACCCCCGAATTTTAAAATTTACATGAAAAACTTTAAAACATATAATAATACAAACCAACCCTTCCCCCCCAAGGGAAACCCCAAAAAAGGGTGGGGCCCAAAAAATGTGCCACCAATTAAAAAAAAGGGGTTTTGGTTTAAAAAAAAACATCCAAAAAAACAAATTCCCCTCCAACCTTCGGGTTTTCCCCAATTTTTTTTTTTAAACCCAAGAAAAAAAACCCCCCAAAATCTTAAAAAATTTCGGGCCTTCTTCATTATGTAAAATTTAACCTTTAAAAATGCCTTTTTTCCCTTTCCTTTTCCGCCAAAACCCAGCAAAGGTGGGGTTTTTTTATGACCCCCCCCCCCCTACCCCCCCCCCCCCAAAAGGTTTTTTTTAAATACCCCCTTTCACCAAATTTCAAACCAGAATGTGTTAAAAAAGGGATTTTTTTAAATTTTGGGTAAAATTTCTTACCCACAAATGGCCTAAATTCTTTTAAAAGGTTAAAACCGGTTTTTTAAATTTAGAAAAATGTTTTTTGGTTTTAGTAAGGGCCCCCCCGGAATTTTCCCCAAAATTTTTGAGAAATAAAGTTTTTTTTGGAAATTGGAAAAAAAGAAAGGTTGGGTAAAAACCGAAACCCTAACTTTGCATAAACTCACACCCCACTTCCCTCCCTTTTTTAAACCTGGGGTTTCCTCCCCTGGCAACTTTTCCATTTTCCCCAATAAGGGCCCTGTTTGAAAACATTCCGGTTTTCTTTTTTTTTCCTTTTTTTTCCCTTCCCTTCAAAAAAAAGGTTAATTTTTTTTTGTTCTTAAATGTACCGCTCTAATTAAGGACCCGTTTTCCCGTTGGGGGATTTTTTTAACGGGAACCCAAACAAAAACAAGGGTTTGCCCCCAAAAAATTTAACATTTGAATTTGTCCGGCCCCCCTTTTTCCTAAAAACCACCCCCACCAGGGCCCCCCGACTTTTCAAATTTTCACCTTTCGTTTGCATTTTGGAGGGTTTTCATGTATCCTCCCTTTTGCCATTTGGTTGAAACCCCTTCTTTTTTTTGGGTTAAAACGCCGTTTCCCAACGGTTGGTGGGGATTTTTGTACTTTTACGGGCCCCCCCCCCCCTTTTACCCCCACCCCCCCCTTTTAAAACGGGGTTGGTTTAAAAGGAGGGGCGGGGGGGTTTCGGGGGGGTTTTCAAAATCACATTGTAAAAACCGGGGTTTAATTTTTAAATTTTGGGAAAATTCCTTTTCCCTTCCCCGGGGAAAGGGCCCCCCAAACTTTGTGAAAATAAAAAGGGGTTTTTAAGGGGGGGGGAGGGGGGAAATTTTTTCCGTGTTGGGGTTAGGGGGGTTTTGGGGGGAAGGGGAGGGGGGGGGGACTTGCAAATTTCTTTTTGGGGGGAAATTGGGGAAAGGGGTTTTAAGCAAGGGGGTTTGGGGGGGAACTAAAGGGACCCAAGGGGGTTGTTAAGGCGGGTGGGGGGTCTTAATTTCCTCCCTTTTCCCCTCTTGGGGGAAATTTTTTGGGGGGGTTGGGGGGGGGGGTAGGGGAAATTTAGGGACAAGTGTTTAAAGTGGGAAAGATGGGGGGTTTTGAAAAAATGATTAATTGGGGGGGTTTGTTTTTTTTTTTATTTTTTTGGGGGGGGGTTTAATTGGGGTTCCCCTTTTTTGGTTAATTTTGGGGGAGGGGGGGGGGTTTTCTAAAAGGTGGTAGGGGGGGGGGATTGGGGGGGGGGGTTTTTTTTGGGGGAAGGGGGGGTTTTGGGGGCCAATAATGAAGCGGAAGGTTTGGGAACTTGGCTGGGGTTGTGGAGGGTTGGGCGGGTAATTTGGGAGAGGGGGTTTGGGCCCGGGGGGGGGGGCCCCCCTTTGGAGGGGGGGGGTGGGGATTTGGGTAAGGGGGGGGGGTGGAATTTGTCATGCCCCCGTTGGTTGTAAGGGTTGATTTGGGGGTTGGGGACTGGGGGGTTTTGGGATGGGGGGGGGGGAGTTGGGGGGGAGGGGTTTGGAGTTGGGTCGATTTTTGTTATGGTGGGGGGGTAGGGGGGGCCCCGGGGGTAAGGTTAGGTAGGTTGGGGGGGGCGGGTTTTTTGGGGGGGAAATTTTTAAAAAATTGGGCGGCATTGCCATTTTTGGGGTTTTTTTTTCAACATTTTAAGGGCGGAAATTATTGGTTTTTTCTTTTTTTTTTGGCTTTTGGGGTTTAAAAAGAAACCCCTTGGGCCCCGGGGGGTTTGGTTGTTTTCAAATTTAAAATTTTTGGGGGTGGGGGGGGAAGGGGGGGGATATCCTGGGGGTTTAGGGGTTGTGTTGTCATCTGGAGGGCCCCTGATGGAGCTAAAACGGGGGAAATCTGTCAATGGATTTTTCCCCCTGGATTTAACATCATGCTGATCCATTTCCCCCCTAAAACCCTTTTTTGCTTGAGTCTAAAAAAAACCGGGAGTTCCCTCTTGCAGAACACTTGCCCCACACGTTAAGCTTTTGGGTGAACTGCTTCTTTTAGGAATGGATGGAAATTTTTGAAAAAGCGGGCACTCCGACCCCCTCTCCCCAAACCTACCTAAAAATATAAAAATAAACTTCAAATTTCCCCAAACCCCAACCCCCAAAAGACATATTTTTGGAAAAGCGGGGTAGCCCTTGTGAACAAAGGGAATAAACCCCGTGTGGGTTTAAACTTCAACTCCCCTTGGGGACCTTTCCATTCACTGCAGACTTGTCCCGGGATCATTACATTTTGTAACACACACAACAACACAAAACAGGGGACGTTTCATTTTGACAGGGTTTCCCCCCGCCCCCTTTTCCCAAATTTTTAAAGAAAAAAAGGTGAAACCCTCCCTTACCCAAACAGGGCTCTTTTTAAAACCTTTCTTTAAAAGCTAGATTTAAGGTGCAAGATGGGGGGGCATGGGCAAATTTTTTTTTGGAACATCAATAAGAATGGACAATTTTTTTAAAAAGGGACAGGGGGGGCCCTTGGGCTTCTCCTGTTTAAAAGAGCCCACTTCACTCAGGGCAAAAGGGGTTCAAAAAGGGGAAAAAAAGTACGGATAGTTTTAATATAGATGGAATCACTACTTGGTCTGGTTGGGGGAAAGGGGTTAAAGCAATTTTTTGGAGACCTCAAAACCAAAAATTTTTAAAACAGAGGGGAAGGTTTGGTCCCAAACCCCCCCCCCAAACCCCCAAACCCCTTTAAAATATAAAAAAAAACAAAAAAGGGAGGGGGAGGTTTGGTTTGGTAAGGGGAGGTGCGGGGGAAACAGAGTAAGGGCCCGCCCCTGCAGTGGAAATTGGAAAGGAATTTTTGAGTACTGCCTTATGAAGTGAAAAGGGCCCAAAAGAAGGGGCCCATCTGCAGTGGTATTGTAGGAGTCTTTGAGTACTGTTTCTGAATGAAAGGGGCCCAAAGAAAGGGAAAAGGTTGCGTGGTTTTGTGGGAGCCCATTAAAGTGCTGCCTCAGTGCGGGTTTTTTCTTAAATAAAGCCCGAAAACACACCTAAGCACTTTTTTAAAGAAATTTTTCCTCAGGGTTTTTGCTTTATTTTTTTTTTGTTTTTCATTTTTTTTTTAAAGAGAGGCTGTCTTCTTTGTCTTTTCCTGCCCGGGCCCTGGTTTTGTTTTCTCATATATAGATAAGTGGGTAGGTAGGTAGGTGGGTACTGGGTAGGGCTACTTACCTACCTTTCTAAAATACACACGCACGCATGAAAGGGCACGCAGGGCACGCACAAACTTTGCAACACATATCACAACCCCTAGGACTCTTAAAGATAAGTTTTACGAAAGGTTTTTCCTTTGCCCCTTTTTCCTTCTTTTTTTTAAATACATGACTTCAACTCAGAAAAAACAACAACAAAAACGAAAGGATATTAGGACTTCTGAAGTGGGGGTCACTCCCCTTCGAAAAGTTTTAACAAAATAAATTTTTGTAAAAAGTAAATTATTCATCGCCCTTTCCCCAAATTGGGGGCTATGTTTAAGTAAAATCGAAGTAAATGTCAAGGAAGCCCAAGGGGAACAACCCCACTCATCACCCCCCTACCCCCCCTCCCACAAATAAAAAAAGGAAAAAATGAAGGAAGAAAAAGAAAAAATGCTTTTGGGGAGGGGGAAGTTATAAAAAAAGGAAAAAAAATGAAGTCGGGATGGTATAAAGAAAAACACACCCCCGGACCTTTCCATGCAAAAAAGAGCTTGCATTGCAAATTCATTACATCGGTCCCCACCCCAACAGGCATTCACGGGACAGGCTTAAACCGTTAAAAAATGTTGGGGAAAAAGGGGTTTTGGGGGACACAAACCCCACATACGAATTTGATTTTCTTTCAATTCAAATTCAGGTTTTAAAAAGAAGGGGTATGCTCAGTTTAACCGATTTTTTTAAACATAAATAAAATGAGCCAATTTTTTACATTTTCGTTTCCCTTTGCGCTACTTTTTGGGAAAACTTCACTTCTGGAAGCAAAACAACAAAAAGGGTTTGTTCTTTAAAAGAAGTAAAAATTTAAAAGAATTTGAACAGACAACTCTTTGAGTACAAAAAAGGGTTTTCCCAAATATTTTTTGTCTTTTAGTTTTGAAAGTGGTTACATTGAAAACATTGGGTAGAGTTTGTTTTGGGGATCTGAAATAGGGGAGTAAAGGCAATGGGTAATTTTTCTGGGGGTTTTGTTTTTTGGGGTTTGTTTTTTTTTGGGGGTTTTTTTTTTTGGGGGGGGAGTTTTGGTTTTTTTTTTTGGGGGTTGGGTTTTTTTTTGCTTTTTTTTGGGTTTTTACTTTTAAAAGTTTTTTTTTTTAAAAAACCCCTTCATTAAAACAAAAATTCTAAAATTGCATGTTGTCCTTGTCATAATAGAAGATGACATGTACAAAGATTTTTTACGCGTTTGAATTTTTAAATTGAGGATGACCCTTCCAGTATCGAAAATTTTTAAATTTTTGGGGGGGTTAATTTTGGGAGGAAAAACCCAATGATATAAACGAAACATGCTTTTGATTCTTGTTATTTTTAAAAATAGCTTTTGTTAAAATTTTTTTTAAAAATTCCAAAAAAGAAAGCTTTTCACACCAAAATTTTTTTAAAAATAGACAAAATAAAAATTTTAAGGAAAGGTACTCAGACATTCTAGTGAAAGAAACCCAAGCAAAAAATAAAAAAAACATATTAGAAAGGAAAAATATAATTTTACTAAAAATAACCAAAAAATTTGTTTTTTCCCTGTTTTTTTGGATTTTTTAGACAATTTTTTTTTTTTCGTTTTTTTTCTTTTTTATACATAAAACTTTTTCCCAACAGTACCTGATGTAATCTCCATAAAAACATTGTAGTTATCTTGAAAGGTAAAAGAAATATTTCGCAAAAAAATTTTCATGTCACGTATCATGGTTTTTCCCTTTAAAGTAAAAAAAAAAGCAACATACCACTATTTTTCCATCCCCTTGGGACGTTCACGAACTATGGGTTTCCCTTTCTTTTTTCCCCTTTTGAAAAAATAAAGATTTTTTTTTTAAAAAAAATTGGGGCGAGAATACCTGTGGAAGGACAATTCCTTCACACGTGTTGGGTTTTATTCTTACGTTTTCTTATATGTTTTACTTATATCTGGGATTAAAATTTTTTACTAATTTGGACATTTCCCCTAAATATTGTAATTTTTTTCTGTTGAAAAAACTAAACAATTACACTAAAAAACTTATCTATTTTCCTTTTAAAAAATTTAATTTTTTGGGAATGTTTTTATACCAAGCTTTTACATTTTTTTTTTCTGGTTTAAATTTTTTAAAAAATTTCAAAATTTCTAGCCCCAATACATACTGATAACAAGTATGGGATATATGAGGGACTCAAATTTTTACATGCAAAAAAAGTGCTGCAGTGAAAAATTGCGTCAAAAAAATTCAAAATGACATCACTGGTTAAAAACTAAAAATGTCCCGGGGAAAAAAAAAAAAAACAGACAGACCAAAAAGGGTTTACAAAGGGGTTTCCCCCCTCGTTCAAACAAGGGAAACTTAAAGAAAAAACAGGGTGTGACGTTTTTTTGCCAAAAAAACAAAAGAACCATCCAGGGATTCAACATTTGACATCAACAAGGGAAAGTACCAATTTTCCCTTTCCTGTTTTTTTTTCTGCCCTGGAGCCAGAAATAAAGTGTGCTGTGGGGTTAAACCCAAAGTTCGGGCTGTTTTAGCTTTTTTGTGTGTGTGGGTTTAGACGAGGGCCAACCCGGGATGATTTTGGTGTGTGTGGTTGTGTGTGTGTGTGTGTGTGTGTGTGTGTGTGTTTTGTGTGTGGGTGTGTGTGTGTGTGTGCGCGAGTACGTGCGTGGGGTTAATTTTGCGAGCGTGTGGTGTTTCCTAGGGGTTTGGGGGTGTGTGTGTGTTTTGTGTTTTGGGTCTTTGTGTGTAAGACTTACAGAATCAAAAATTTTACTTTGGGAAAGAACAGAAAAAATATGGAAGCTTAAAAAAGGAGGGGAATTTGGGGAGGGCGTTTGAATCGTAACAATGCCAATTTTCTAAGCATTTCCCGAGCTTTAAAAACAGAACAGCAAACACTGTGTACAACATCTGTCCCACATAAACAATTGACAAAGGGGGAATGAAAGGCGACTTCCCGCATACAAAAACCATCCTCGTGAGTTTCAAAGGGAAACTACCCATGACTGTTTCACTGTAAATTTTTCACAAGAACAAGATGAGGTTTTTATCCCCCTGCTATTCAGTGTACCTTTTTCCCTGAACAAAAATAATTTTTCTTTCCCCCCGAAAAGTTCATTGTCCTTTCACATAAACCAAAAAATAAGTTATTTTTTCCCCATGACTTTTATTGTACCTTTCACAAGAAGAAAAAATACGTTTTGAAAAGCTGAATGGGTATTAGGGAAAGGGACTGATATTTGGCCCCTTAAAAAAATTTTTTTTATCATATATTGGGGGGTTCTAAATATCTGCAAAGATCTGGCAGACAGGAAAAAGGCCAAACCATGGACCAATTTCCCCTTTAACACCCTCCCCAAGAAAGGAAAAACCCACATCAATGGGCCCTAATTTTCGGGACAATCAGCCCCTATGCCACCCAAGCCAAAGGGCATGCTGGGAGGGTAATAATTTAAAAAACTGAAAACCACAAACCCGAGACCATCCCTTGCTGGGAAAAAAGCAGGTTTTTAGGTGGAAGGGCGCAGCACAACAGAAAAAGGGTATTCAAAAATCAGAATACTATTGAGCGGGACCCTTTTAACTCAAAAATCGACCAAAATTTTTTATCGATTTTAAAAAGGCTTTTTACAGGGTGTTTGGCGTGCAGCTTTGTGGGGAACCATGGTTTTGTACAGCATCAATGCAAAATGACCCAAAACATCAAACAGCTGTACAGCCAAAGGGCCACCGTGCCCTGTACTACAAAAAACAACATTGGAAAATGGTTTTGAACAACAGGGTTTGGGGTAAGCAAGGGGTGTCTACTCTCACCCAATCTTTTTTAACATTTCCTTGAAAGAATCATGGTGATGCACTTGGAAAATCAAAGAAAGGTCAGTCCCGCCCCTTGGTGGCAAGAAAACCCCATTCCAAAAAAAAAAAAAAAAGAGATTTAAAGAAAAATAACCCCAAAAAAACCCCAAAAAAATTCTCCAAAAATCTTTTCCAAAGGATTTTACATTAGGGAATACCCGGGAATGGGAAAACAAAGCTTCCAAAACCTAAAGGGGCCTTTTTAAAAAGCCTTCCCAAAAAATTGCATGAAAATCACAGATAAAACCCAAACTTGTAAACACCAAAAACCCTTAAAAATAAAAAATTTATTTTTTACAAAGAAAGCGGCCCTTTTTAAATTCCCAATTTCCCGGAGGGTTGAAACAGACCCGGGATTTAAGAAAAAAGTTTCATGGGAAGGATGCCAACCCTTGGTTCCAAAAAAATAACCAAAACACCATCAGAATTAAAAATTCCCCATAGAATTTTTTCCCGATCAAAAAAAACTTAAAAGGTTTGGGGATTCCAAAATTTTTTGGATTTCCCTTTTAACAAGGACCCAAGGGGGAAAAAGGAGGGGAAAGGAAGGCGGGGAGGGAAAATGCTTTCGGAGAAATCCCAAAAACCCAAAAAGGCCAAAAAAAGGAAGGGGGAAAACGGTTTTTATCAAATCCCCCCGGGGAACCAGGGGCTTGTAGAAAAAATGAAAAGGGAAAAGAAGAAAAAAAAATAATGATAGAAATTTGGGAATTTGGGGAAAAAATAAACTTAAAGGTTGGGGATTACAAAACCCAAAAAGGGGGGTTTCAAAACGTTTTCCCTGAAAAGGAAAAAAAGGCCCAAAAACCCCAATTTTTCCATCACCCAGGGGCCTAGAATTTTAACAAACCCTAAAAGGGGCCCGTTAAAGAAGGAAAGGAGGGAACCCCGGTTGTTTTAAATTTCCTTTTAGGGTTTCCCCCAAATTTTCCCCCCCCGACTTTTTGGGACAAAAAAGAAGGAAAAAATATAATGTTTTTAAAAGAAATTTTGATAAAGTGAAAAAAGATTTTTTTTAAAAGGGGAAATTTGGGGGAAAAAAACTTATTAATTTTATTATCCCAAAAGGGGTTAAAAGTAAAGTTTTTGGGTATTTTGGGGTATTTTTAGTTTCTTTTTTAAATTTCATTTCATTAAATTTTGTAAAATCAACCCTGGGGGCCCCGGTTTTTTAAATCAGGTTTTAAAAATTTTTAGTTATAAATTTTCCACTCAAACCAGCCCCCCCGATTTTTTTCCATATTTTTTTTCCCTTTCAAACCCTTAAAAAAACTGTTCCCCTTTTCTTAAAAAAAGGAATAAAAGGGGCCTTTTGGGGAAAAAGGGGGGGGGGAAAAGGGGGGGTTTGGGGGGGGGGGGGGTGGGGGTTGGGGGGCCGGACTTGAATTTAATTTATTTTTTTAAAGGGCCAAGGGAATTCAAAATTTAAATTTTTTGGGGAAATTTTTCCCTACCCCCAATTTTGGGTTTAAAAGTTTAAATTTTTATTTAAATTAAAACAACCTCCTGGGAAAAAAACGGGGGTTTAATTAAATTTATTTTTAAATAAAAATTCCAAAAAAATCAAATAAAAAAGATTTTTTCCATGATGGCCCTTTTAAAAGGCTTTAAAAGGGGTTTTTAAAAGGAAAAAGGGGGGGGGAAGGGGGGGGGGGAGGGGGGGGGGGGGGTTAGGGGGGGGGGTGTCCCCTCATTATTTAATTCTTTTGGGGAACTGGGGGGAAAAAATTGGCATTTTTTTTAAATTTTTTCTTGGCACCCAATTTCAAACCTTCCGAATTTTCGGGGTTTTTTTAAAAGTTAATTTTTTTAATTAAAAATTTAAAACCCCCCTTAAACCCAAAAAAAAATTTTTGGGGAATTTCATTTGATTCATAAAAAACCCGGAAAAAGCAAAACCCAAAAAATGCAAAAAATTTTTTTTTAAAGAAGAGGATAAAACCCCGGCTTTTTGGGGAAATTGGGTGGGGGGGGGTTTTGTAGTTTGTGTTCTTTCCCCTTCATTCCAAAAACCCTTTTGAAACGGTAAACCAAACCCCCGGGGTTTTAAAAACACAAAATTTGGGCAGCCCAATTTTTTAAAAAATTTTAGGGTTTTTTTTGTTTTTTATAAATTTAAAATGGGAAATTTTTGGAGTTGAACCCCAAATAATAGAAGTAGTTTAAAGAAAAAATATTTTAATTTTTGATGGAAATTTGTTAATAAAAATTGAGAGAAAACAAGGGAAAAAAAATGATTTTTCTTTGTTTTAATAAAAAAGATATAAAAGTGTTATTTTGGAAATGAGGGGTAGGCAATTCTTCCCCCCCCCAATTAAACAACTTTTGAAAAAGGATAAACCCAAAATTCTAGGAAAAACAAAGATTAAAAACTTTTTAAAAAATTAACTTTGTTTAAAGTTTTAAGTGTGTGTGTTGTGTGTGTGTGTGTTGTGTGTGTTTGTGTGGTTGGTTGTGGGGTGGTGTGTTTTAGTGTGTGTGTTGTGTGTTTTTTTTGTGTGTTGTGTGTGTTGTTGTGTTGTGGTTGTGTAAAATTTCCCTTTCAGTTTTAAAGTCCCCACAAAAATAAAAAGGGCCCGGGGTGTATTCAGGAAAAGGGGAGGATTTCTAACTTCAAAAATTAAAAAACGTAAAACATAAAAAAATTTTTTTCCCTTTCAGGGCTTTAACCTTTTTTTTCTTTTGTTTGTGGTTTGGGTTTGTGTGTTTGTTTGTTTGGTGGTTGTGTTTTGTTGTTGTTGGTTTTTTTGTGTGGGGGGGGTTGGGGGTGTGGCCTTCCAAGGCGCCGGCGGGGTTTTTTTAACCTCCAAAAACCCCCATTAAACCCCCCAATGCCGGCGGGCTTTTCCAAACATGATTTTTCGGCATTTCCCCTTAAAAAGGCACTTTTCCCCCTCCCCCCCCTCAGTGTAAAAAAAAATTTTTTTAAAATTTTTTGGAGAGAATTAAAGGTAAAAATTGTTCAGTAGTGTAATTGTTATGAAAGGGTTAAAAAGTGGTTTTGATTGGGGTTGGGTTGATTGAAATGTGAATGTGGAAAATTTGGAATAAAGCGGCATGAAAAAAAAAGAGAGCGGGTTAAAAATTTTAAAAAAAAAATTTTTTTTAATTGGAAGAGTTATTTTAGGGAAATGCAACGGGGCTTTTTAAAAATGTGAATTTGTTGGGAAGAAGGCGGACTATTTTTGGAAGGGGAATTTGAAAATAATTAAAAAAATTAGAATTTGATAAGGAGATAGATAGATAGAAGAAGATGTAGAAATAGATAAATAGAATAGACAGATGGGTAGATTTGATAATAGATAAAATTTAAAAGAAAAAGATGGGGGAGAGATAATAGACAAAAATAGATAGATAGAAGATAGATAGATAGATAGATAGATAGGATAGATAAGATTTAAAATAATAAAAATAGATAGATAGGGTTAAAAGATTAAGGACAAAATAGATAGATAGAAAATTTGAGGAAAGAGAGTAAAATAGATAAAAGATAGAGAGAAGAGAGAAAGATAGTAGATAGAAAATATATATAAGGAGAAAAAGAAAAAGTAGATAGATGAAAAATAGAAAAAGATAGAAGGGCAGCAGACAGATAGAAGATATGTAGATAGGTAGATAGGGTAGATAGATAGATAGAAGGGCAGACCGGGAAATAGATAGATATGTATATAGGTAGATAGATTGATAGGGGTAAACAGACAGGGAAAAATAGATAGATATGGGAGATTTGGGAAAATAGAAGATAGATAGATAGAAAAAATTTAAAAAGATAATAGATAGATTTGAGAGACGATGATAAAAGATAAAAAAGAAGTGAAAATTATAGATTAAAAATAGAGAGAAAAAGAAGATAGATAGAAAAATTTAGAAAATAGAAGTTTAAAAAAAGATAGATAGTAGAAGAAGAAGAGATAGATAGATAGATAGATAATAGAAAAAATAGATAGAAGAAATAAAAGAAGATAAATTAAAAAAAGAGGATGTGTGGGAAAGAAGAAAGGACAGAAAGTTTGAGAAGATAGGATTGTTTAAGGGAAAGAAGAAAATTTTAAAAGATAAAGGGGATGGGTGAAAATAAAGGATAAAACAACAAAAATAAAAAAATTTGTAAAGATAGGGGTTGGAAAAGTTGGTTGTAATAAAACCGCAAAAGAATTTTTTGTTGTTGTGGGATGTTTTTTGGGCAGCGCGGGGGTTTTCGGTGTGGGGTGTTGTTGTGTGTTTGTAATTTGGGGGTGGGGGCGTGGGGTAGTAGTGGGGGGGTGAATTTTTATAAAAAAATAAAGAATAGGTGGGGAATTTTTTGGGGGGGGTGGCCAGCTTGTAAAAGTTTGTATAAGTTAATGGCAAAAATGAAGTACCCTTTGGAAAGGGGAAACGGAATTAAACCTGTTTGCCGGGGGCCAAAGGGAAAAGTTAAAAAAAGGGGGGTTTGCGTTTTTTTTACCCAAAAAAAGGGGATCTTTTTGGAATTTTAAAAAAGGTTTCATTTTTCCCAAGAACTTTCCCCCCTTTGGGGGGGGTGGGTTGGGGGGGTTCTCTGGGGGTCCTGCTGCGGGGAAAAAAAAAAAATCCCCTGGGAAAACGGAAAAGGCATTCTTCCAGGGACAAAAAGGACCCCCTTGGGGGTTAAATTAACCTCGTTTCCCCGGGTTTAAAACCCGTTTTCAAATGGGGTTGGGTTTTTTCTCAAAAAACCCTTTAAAAGGAAAAAAAGAGGGCCCTTCAAAAAAAACCGGAAGGGGCCGCCTTCATTTCCCTCTCATACCCCTTAAGTCCCGGCCCTTTTTTCCCCCGCGAAATTCGAGCTTTCTCTCCCCGGGGGGGAGCCTCCCCAAAGCTTTCCATGATTAGTTTTTGATTTTTTTAAATTTTTTTTTTCTTTTTCCCGTCTTCAACTGAAATTGCTTCCCCAAACAGAGTGAATCTTTTCACAGAATTTTTTCCCAGGGAAACTCTCTTGTTGTCCCTGGGTTTTTTTTTACGTGCACTAAATAAAAAGTTTTGTCACACACAGGGTCTTTGGTTTTTTTATCACATCCCAAAGACTAAACACCCAGACCCCCCACTGATGGTCTAATGGTGGGGGAAAAAATTTGTGGCCCAAAGGGGGATCAAAACCACCCACAAATTCCGAACCGGGGCTTTCGCTTTCAGGAGGCGCCCTTACCTCTAGACCCAAACCCATCCACCTACGTACTTAGGTTTTCTGTCAGAACAACAGTTTATTCTGTATCCCCCTGTGCTAATTCCCAACCTAAGACACATACGTTCCCAAAAAAGTCCGGGGGGTTGTGTTTAAAGAATTTCCTGGTTTTTTAAAAAAGATTTATACAAAAGGAAATAAAATGTAACCATGATCAAAAGAAGTTGAAATATGTAAACAACAAAAAATTAAATTCTATTTTGGGATTGTTTTAAAAAACTAGTTACAGGGCGTGTATGGGGTTTTATTTTTTAAAATTTTTTTTTTGTTGATATTAGCCAAAAAAAAAATCGTCCTATCTTTAAAGAGATGAAAGGAAAAAAGAATTTTTAAATTACATTCTAAGCGTCCGTGAAATTTAAAACTGTTTTAAAAATCTCTCTCCCTCCCCCCCCTCCTAAAAACACACACACAAAACACCCCCCACACTCACACTCACACACACACACACACACCCAAAACACACACTCACACAAAACAATCCCTACAACACACACCCCACCCCTCAAAACCCACTCCCCACACACACACACCAAAACACTCACAAACCCCAAAACACAACCCCCAACCACACTCACATACACACACACACACCACCAAAACACCCTCACACACACACAAAAACTTAAAACACACACACCAAAACACAAAACACACTCACAAAACAACAAAAACCCCACACCACCCCACCACACACTCAAAACACTCACACACACATACACACCCACAAAAAACACACACACAAAACACACCAAAACAACAACAACAACAACAACAAAACGGCGGGATGGTATTGTAAAACCCGATAGAAATTTTTTTTGGGCATTT
>CM054134.1:121433845-121443845 GCA_028751875.1 Rapana venosa
TAGTTACATGGTGCGTGTATGGTGTTCATTTAAGATTTTCTTTGTTGATATTATGCAAAAAGAATCGTCCATATCTTTAAAGAGATGAAAGGAAATAAAGAATTTGAAATTGGACATTCTAAGCAGTCTGTTGTAAATGAGCTGTTAAACTCTCTCTCCCTCCCTCCCTCCCTCCTACCTACACACACACACACACACACACACACTCACACACACACACACACACCACACACACTCACACACACACTACTACACACACACACTCACATCACACACACTCACACTACACACACACACACACCACACACACAACACACACCACACACACATCACATACACACACACACACTCACACACACACACTCACACACACACACACTTACACACACACACTCACACACACACACACTCACACATACACACTCACACACACACACTCACACACACACACACACTCACACACACATACACACACACAAACACACACACACACACACACACACACACACAACACAACAACAACAACAACAACAACGGCGCGGATGGTATTGTAACCTGATAGAATTTTGTTTGACATTTTATGATTTCTTCTTTTTATTATTTTCTCTTTTTTTTTAATTGATGTACAATTAAGTGTATGCACATGCGTGCGTGCGGGCGCATGTGTGTGTATGTGTGTGTGAATGTGTACGTATGAAAGAGTGTGTGTACATGTCTATGTGTGTGTGTGTGCATGTGTGTGAGCGCGCGCGTGTGTGTGCGAGTTCTCTGTGTGTGTGAATGTGTGTGTGTGTGCATGTCTATGGGTGTATGTGTGTGTGTGTAAGTGTGTGTGTGCGTACATGTGTGTATGTGTGTGAGCGTGCGCGTGCGAGTACAAGCTTTGCAGTGTATTGTGGGTTTCTTATTACTTTTTTATTGAGTGTATTTTATTATTATGGGCTGTGTAATAATGTAGTTAGGTGTTATTGATCAAGTTCTTTTGTTCCTAGATAGATGGCTTGATTAAAAAGAAGCAAATGCACTGCTTATTCAATGTACCATCTGAAAAGAAAAGTTTGACTTTGACTTTGACACAACACATAAACACACACACACACACACACAGAAAGAGAGAGAGAGGGAGAGACAGACAGACAGACATACAGAGAGAGAGAGAAAGAGAGAGAGAGAGAGAGAGAGAGAGAGAGAGGGGGGGGGGGAGGAGAGGAGAGCTGAGCAAGGAAGTGGTAGCTAAGAGAAGGGATGGTGCTGATGAGGAGGAGGAGGAGGATGAAGATGATAATGAGAGGAGGAAGATGATGATGATGAGGAGGAGGAGGAGGAGGATGGGGAGGAGGAGGAGGAGGATGTGGAGGAGGAGGAGGAAGAAGATGAGGAGGAGGAGGAGGATGGGGATGATGAAGATGATGATGGGGAGGAGGAGGAGGGGGAGGGGGAGGAGGATGGGGAGGAGGATGGGGAGGAGGAGGAGGAGGATGGGGATGATGATGATGATTCAAGACGACACAAGGTAAACGGAAATGGGCGAGGCTGCAGCTGACAGCAAGTATATAAGGGGGAAGGTGGGGTGCCTTCTCTGCGAACTTCCTTCCCCTCTTCAGTTCTCTCCTCTTCTCTCCCGTGCTGTGCTGTGCTGCTGTGCTGTTAACCGGGTGAGTGAGCATCACTCTTGTTTGGCTGTTGGGGTTTTTTGTTGGGGTTTCTTTTTCGTTTTTTGTAGGGGATGGGTGCTTCCTTTTAGTGCTTCTTCCAGCAGTTTTCGACTTGCTTTTTTTTGTTTTGCGTAGTTTTTTGGTTCGGTTTCTTTTGCTATATCTCTTGTGGGTTTTTTTTTTGGTTTCTTTTTTGGTACTTCTTCCATCAGTTTTTGAGGGGGTTTTGTTGTTTGTTGTGGGTATTTTTGCTTGTTTCTTTTACTATCTCTCTTGTTTTTTGTTGTTATTGTTATTGTTGTTTTGCTTCGTTTGATACTTCTTCCGGCAGTTTTGGGGGTGCTTTTTTTGTGGTGGTGGTGGTGGTGGTTATTTGGTTTCTTTTACACTATGGATTCTTTTTGTGTGTTTTGTGTGTATGTGTGCGTGCGTGTGTGTGTGTGTACTTTGCTTGTTTTGGTACTTCTTTCAGCAGTTGTTGAGGTTTTTGTTTTTCGTTGTGTTCTTTTGTGTGTTTGTTTCTTTTATTCTCTGTTTTTTTCCCTGTCTGTTTGTTTTTGTTGTTTCTTTTCTACTTTGTTATTGTTATGGTGGTTGTTTCTTGAATTTCTTTTCTTTGGGGGGGTTGTTGTTAGGTTTTATTTTTTTTATGACTGATGTGACATGAATGGCCTCTTTTTTAGTACTTTTTTTTTTTGTTTCTTTTGCCTAGTTTTTTTCTTTGTAACTCTCTCGCTCTCGCTCTCTCGCTCTCTCCCTCGCTCTCGCTCTCTCTCTCTCTCTCTCTCTCTCTCTCTCTCTCTCTCCTCTCTCTCTCTCTCTCTCTCTCTCTCTCTCTCTCTCTCTCTTTCTTTTCTTTCTTTTTCTTGTCTATTTCATTCTCTTTCGGAAAGTTTTATTCTAAGCAAAAAAGAAAAAGAGGAATATATGTTTATTTAAGAAGAAATAAGGAAAAAATCCAGCGAGTGTTAAAAACATGCTTTATTTTTGAAATATTTCATTGCATATTCAGCGCTATATAAATTCCATATATTATTATTATATGTCAAAGCGGTCAGGACTGGAACTGACATGCATCTTTTTGTTTTGGCCTTCTTTGTGCTTTTATATTTTCTCTTCCTTCCTTCCTTTTTTCTTTTCTTTTTCTCTTTTTCCTTTCTTTTCTTTCTATCCCCCTTTCTTTTTTCTTTCCTTTTCTGTCTTTTCTTTTTTTTTCTCTTTTTTTAAAGTAGATTTTCTTTCTTTTTGTCTTCCCTTCTTTTTATATTGTTTTCTTTCGTTCTTCTTTTACTTTCATTTTCTGGATATTTCTTTCTTAACCGACTGTGGAAATGACAGTGAAATGATAACCAATCTCTCTCTCTCTCTCTCTCTCTCTCTCTCTCCTCTCTCTCTCTCTCTCTCTCTCTCTCTCTCATAGAAGTGAAGCTTTTCAACTGATTCAAAATTGTATTTGCATTGTGAAATCATTGTTCTCTTCCATTGTATTCCCCCCCCCCCCCTTTTGTTGTATTGTGGCCTAAGGCCGATGTACTATTAAACTATTTCAGAGTTCAGAGTTCAGAGAGTTCAGAGTTCTCTCTCTCTCGTTAAGTTTGCTGATGGCATCAGTCCATGATAAAACTGTTCATAATCTGGCTCTATTTTTGTATAAGGCTTTTCAGTTACGAGAAAAACTTACGTCTTAGGCTCACATTTCTTTGGTACAGATGTATTATGTGCTGTTTTGTATGTTGTATACGCATATACATTATTTGCTTTTTTCTGCCCCCTCTCATATGGGGCTAGGGCCTTACATGAATAAACCATCTGAAGTCTGAAGTCTGAAGTCTGTTCACGTGGTTTTATTATGCTTTTGCTTCGGTATTATTTTTCTTTCTTGGTGAATTTATTCTTTCTTTTTGTCTTTTTTAATTGTTTTCAATCTATGACAGGAAATAACTTTCAACTAATCTGTTGTTGCTTTTTTTTTCCAATTTCTTCCAAGGTTTTTCCTGTAGCCTTTACCTTTTTTTTTTTGTTCTTTTTCTGTCTTTCTTTGTTTCTTTAGATCGCCCGTACGTTCAATTCTTCTTTCTTTCCCCTTTTTTGCCACGTCTGGTAGTGACAGTAAATTTATCAATTTTTTTCTTTCATCTTTAGTATAGGGATTTGCTAAACTTGAATTTTTTTTTTGGGTGGGGGGGGGGGGGGGAATTCTGGTCCTTCTGTCTGTCTGTCTGCCTACCAGTATCTCTGTCTGTTTGTTGTGTTTGATATAAAGCACGGTTTATTCCCAAAATGAGTCGTGTCCTTCTGTAAATTGTTAGGCTTTTCCTATCAAGTGTCGTTTCCATAACCAGTAATGTAGGTCGTGAATAAGTTAGCGTTAGCAAGAGGTAAGATAAGTCGACGTGCCAGCTGCATGAAAAAAATATCAGAGATGGTTATTGTTGTGTTTAGGCGTTCAAAAAGCGAGTAAGATATTAACTGATATTGTTTGACTATTTCCTAGCATATCAATTTAATGTCGATTTCAAAGTTAGTACTAACAACAAATTCGATCTTTATAGGCATGGATTCGTGTTGATTACTAACTTACTTACATAATTATGCATACTGTTAGATAAGTTAAACACATTATGGCAAGATGCGACTTTGTCCCTGGGAGTGTTAAGATGGGGAATGCTCACCACCACCACCACCACCACAACACCACCAACAACAGCAGCAACAACAACAACAACAACAACAACAACAACAGCGACACTGACAATTGTTCTTTTAACCCTCTTGTTCCTGAATTCTACAGAGCTAAACTGCCTGTAGATTTAGAGGTTTTAAAGGTTTTCCTCTTCCAACTCACTGCCTTTATTTATAAAACAACTGTATGTGTGTTCATGACAAGCTATCCAGCTGAAATGTCACAAAGCTTTGAAATGCCCAATATTAAGGAAAAAAATAGTTGTCTTCCTATTTCCTGTTGCGTCTTTTTTTCTTCTTCTTGTGCTTGAAGTTTTGGTAGTGTTTAATCTTTTTTTTTTCTTTCCTTTCTCTCTCTCTCTCTCTCTCTCTCTCTCTCTTTTTCGCTCTCTCTCTCTTCCTCTCTCTCTCTCTCTCTCTCTCTCCTCTCTCTCTCTCTCTCTCTCTCTCTCTCTCTCCTCTTTCTTCCTCATTTCTTTCTTTCTGTCTTCTTTCTTCCTTTGTGCTTCTGCTTTTAATCATTACTTTCTTTCTTAGCACGCCTGGGAATGACATTGAGCTACTTAGGTGTTTCTTGCTATTGATTCAGTCTACTTTTCTCTTGTTTTCTTTATACACTTTTTTTTCTTTTCTTTCTACACTTTTTTCTTTCATTCATTCATTTATTGTTCCCCTCTTTCTTTTGTGTTTTGCTATCGTCTGTCGCCTTTCTTTCTTTCTTATTTCCGTATATGAGTCTTGGCTTTCTTTTCTTTCCTTCCTTCCTCCTTCTCTCTCTCTCTCTCTCTCTCTCTCTCTCTCTCTCTCTCTCCTCTCTCTCTCTCTCTCTCTCTCTCTCTCTTTCTTTCTTTCTTTCTTTTTTTTTCCTTTTTCTTCTTCTAACTGTCTCCCTTACCTATTTCTTATTCTTTCTTTTCTTTTTATTGGCGCGGAGCATAATTATTAAGTTTTTGGATCTCGCCAGTTCTAATGACATCATAGTTGACACATGCTACAGAACATCGATCTCTTTTCTGAGCAGCAGAGAACACGAAGCAGTGCCGTTTTTTTCAGTCGGTTCAGGCGACACGGTGGTTTATTGTTTGGTGATGGTGGGTGCTTCCCCGCCCCACGCCTCGAGGGTCACCCACAATACGTATTCTGACTCCCCGCTCATCCTACCTGAGTACCACTGTGAGTCCATAAGCACAAGAAGTGTGTGTGCATGGCTGCTTTTAAAAGACCTCGTCACATAGGCATCCGTACTCCAACTTCTGAGAATTTGTTTCTCCTTTTACGGAGAATAAAGTAGGGTCTTGTTCACAGACGAAGACAATCTCAGCGTCATATTTCGTAGCATAGCATAACAACATTTTAAGGTAAATCGTCACGATTGTGCTTATAACTATCAATGACTGACACAAGTGTTGGCTAGACCAGTGTGATTTGATTCGTTTATTTATTTATTTCTTTTATATCGAGGATAATGGAATAAGCACTTATATGCCGTTTTACATCGAGTCCCCGTGTGATTGCGGTTTTGTAAATTCTGTCATCTGTTCCCACCGGCACACAATGGCCTACTCTTACGAAAAGCGGAACAGGATTTAACGTGTGCGCAAGATGTTCTACGTGCGTTTGCACACGGGGCCTCGGTTTGTAGTTTCATCCGAAGGACTTTTCATTGAATGGCTAACTTACTGCTGAAGGCTTTACTTATATTCATTTTCCTAAAATTCTATTCTTTTATTTCGAGGATAATGGAAGAAGCACTCATGTGCATTTTTTACAACCAGTCCCCTTGTGTATACAGTTTTGTAAATTCCGTCATCCGTTCCCACCGGCACACAATGACCTACTCTTCCGAAAAGCGGCCTTTGTCGGCAAAAATAGTTTTGTATCAAAACTAGCGTATTAGGGACGAGGCATTAAACACAGAAAGAGGTAGCAGTGAGGAGTGGGTTTTATGTATGGAATAGGAGGAAGCTAGAACGCCATTGCTCAGAGCGAACAAAGGAAGGGTTCAGACTTGTCCTTTACCTCTGGAAAAAGTCGTTTGAGGCACTGAGCTGAAGGTGTCAGACATTGTCTTAGGCAAGTTCAACGTGACGGAGCCCATGCCTCTCCCTGGTGGCAGGCTGGGTATGTTGGTGTCATGCATACCACCGGCCATAGATGGCCTCCTCGCCCACAAAAATAATAGAAGCGTTTTGGGTTTGGATTTTTTGTCTTTCGGTGGGCGTTTTGGGGGCTGTTTTTTGTTTGTTTGTTTGTTTTTTTGGGGGTCAGGGAAGGGGGGAAGAGGAGGATAGGGGGGGGGGGTTCAGGTGAGGTTTGTTTGTTGTTTTTTCAACCGTCGCTCAAGGTGCTAGCTTTTCGCGCGCTGAAGTATAGGATCTTGGTCTAAAGCCCCAAGATAAGCAGGTAGTAGCTAGCTGACCATTCTCTGAAGCTGGAGTATGGCTGACCCTCTGGCGGGGTGCCTATGGAACGACCACACACGCACAGCCTACATTTTATGCAGTGTGTACTTACGTCCTCACAGTGATTGTCATGCGTGATGAGTGAAGACAGAGTACACGTTCTTGGTGACCCCCATACCGCTAAACTGGGGAGCGCCCGACGACATTAACAAACTTTATTTATTATAATTTATTATTATTTATTATTTATTTATTCTTTTATTTCGAGAATAATGGGATAAGCACTCCTGTGCTTTTTTTTTTTACATCAAGTCCCCGTGGTGTACGCAGTTTTGTACATTTTGTTTTCCGTTCCTACCGGCACACAATGGCCTACTCTTCCGAAAAGCGGAACGGGTTTTAACGTGTAGGCAAAATGTTCTGCATGCATTCGTACACGGGGCCTCGGTTTATAGTCTCATTCGAAGGACTTTAGAGGGGAGTGGAGTCGGCACTGATGTTAACTCCAGAGGAAAAATCCTCTTGAACGAGATTCGAACCCGGGTCAGCAGATCACGAACGCAATGCTCATCACTCTAACCACCAGGCTGACCCGTCCCTGTGGTCCATGAGATGACCTGGTGAAGACAAACACCCTTCCAGTCCATAATACTTATCGAGCCATCTGCGTTACCCAGTGTGTTAGTGAGGCTTGATGCATACTGGGTGTATTCCATTTCCTGCAGTCCCCTGAATATTGATCTAAATCACCAGACTTTTATTCTGTCGGCTTCCTCTTCTGCAAGCATGCATATATATATTATATATACAGAGAAAGGGGGATAGATAGTAGATAGATAGATAGAATAATCATACAACAAAAATTTTAATGAAACACACACACGCACACACAACACACACACCACCACCACAACACACAACCACAGCACACACACACGCACACACACCGACACACACCCACACACACACACACACCACCACAAACACACACACACACCCCCACAACACACGCACCCACACACGCCACCACCAACACACACCCCAACACAAAAACACACACACACACACACACGCACGCATAACACACCACACACACACACACAACACACCGGGAAAAAAGGGGCACTGACGGTTTCCCCGTCTGTTTTTTAAGTGACCATAAAGTATCCCACACACGGACACCCCAATACACACACATGTAAACCTAACGCACACAGCCGTGCACGCAGCTACACACACAAAGCAAACATATACACACAATACCATGCTCGTGCACGCACCCCCCAAACAAACGGCACTCACACCCCACACATAGCGCGCGCGCCATACAACAAAAAAAACCCCATAGTGCACAAGCAAACACACACACACACACACACCCCACCACCCCCACCACCAGATGCCACCGGATTCAAATACCCACCTGTGAATTCATTTTAAAGATAAGGTCTTTCAAAAGGTGTTTCACACACATAACACACACTATCCCCGAAAAGAAGACCCTTCCCACTCAAACACTCATTAAAAGCATACACAACGTGTGCACATACAATTCATCTTTCATTCTAATCTCGACAACTGTTAATCTGAAAGTAGCTAACATATAACGGGCATTTGAGCAAACACTCTTCAGCATGTTTCATGATCTAATCTGGAAATTGTCCCACAGAGCAAACATTTGAAGGCACACACACACTGCACAAACACTGGGCCTGTGCTGAGGGCGGGGCTAGGGCATGAACACTGTGTGGTCACATCACCGTCACAATAGAAAGAAGAACAACAACAGAGGAAGCCAAACTGAGAGACAGTAAGACGTGTGACGCAACGTATTGAGAGGAGTCATGTACTGTGCATGGAGGACCGACCCTGCTCTCTGTCTGTCTGTCTGTCTGTCTCTCTCTGTCTGTCTGTCTGTCTCTCTCTCTCTGTCTCTTGTCTCTCTGTCTCTCTGTCTCTCTCTCTCTCTCTCTCTCTCTGTCTGTCTCTCTCTCTCTGTCTCTCTCTCTCTCTCTCTCTCTCTCTCTCTCTCTCTCTCTCTCATCATATATATCCTTAAGGGCGGGGACTGGATGTAAAAAAGCACATGGGTGCTTATTCATTATCCTCGAAATAAAAGAATTTGTCATTTCTCTCTCTCTCTCTCTCTCTCTCTCTCTCTCTCTCTCCTCTCCCTCTCTCTCTCTCTCTCTCTCTCTCTCTCTCTCTCTATCTCGGGAAGGAAGGTGTCAGGATGGTTAAGACGTTCGCCTGCCAACAAGTAAACCGTGAGGTTATGGGTTCGATTCCCAGCCTCGCGCTTTCTTCCCAGTTTGACAAAAAAATCGAACTGAATGTCAAAGTCCTTCGGATGAGACTATAAACCGAGGCCCCGTGTTCGAACGCACGCAGAACATCTTGCGCACACGTTAAATCATGTTCCACTTTTCGGAAGAGTAGGCCATTGTGTGCCGGTGGGAACAGATGACAAAATTTACAAAACCGCATAAACACGGGGACTGGATGTAAAAAAGCACATGAGTGCTTATTCCATTATCCTCGATATAAAAGAATAAATAAATAAATAAATAAGTCTCTGTCTCTCTCTGTCTCCCCTCTATTTTACTTTATATCAGGACGCCAACCCACCCCTCAAACCCTGAATGACGGTGTCTGGGCCAACAGACAAACCCTCCCACATCTACGATATGTGACGACCCTACCTCCTCCCCACCGCCAGCCCCCACCCTACCCAGCAGTGTCCGCCACCAGACTTCACCCAGCTCCAACTTTTCTGACTAGGGTTGCTTACCTCCATCCCAACACAGTGTATACACCAGAAACTCTGGTGTGATAAATTCATACCTACCAATACTCCACAGTATGGGTGTGTGTATGCGTGCGCGGGTGCACGTATGTATGAGTGAACAAGAATATGTATGTGCGTTTATACGTGCGTGCATGTATATGAACTCATCCTTTCAACCAATTATTAGTTAGAAGCTGCATGACAACTTACAAGGACTGATTCCTGTCTTCTGGTAGCCATGGCCTTGACATGTCAATTTGGTGACAGTTTAATTTTATATCATATATCTCTATTATGTGCTGGAGACACGCCCACCCAGTGCTGCAGTGTGAAGCAGACAGTGACAGGACAAACCAGTGACAATCTCCTACACCAGGACCAAGATTTCTGGAACAGTGCTGATTGTAGTCATCATTCTTTTTTATATATGATAGTCATAAAGATTTGATTTTGGCATTGATGCATGGTGTGCG
>CM054134.1:121448845-121458845 GCA_028751875.1 Rapana venosa
CTCCCTCTCCCTCTCCTCTCCTCCTCCCCTCCCCTCTCTCCTCTCCCTCTCTCTCCTCTCTCTCTCCCTCTCTCTCCCTCCTCCCTCCTCTCTCTCCCCCCCACTCTCTCCCCCTCTCTCCCTCCTCTCTCTCTCCTCTCCTCTCCCTCTTACCCCCTCCCTCCCTCTCTCCCCCCACTCTCCCCCCACTCTCCCCTCTCTCTCTCTCCTCCCTCCCTCCCTCCTCCCCCTCACTCTCCCCCTCCTCTCTCCCCCTCTCCCTCTCACCTCTCTACTCCCCCCTCTCTCTCCCCCTCCCATCACCCCTCTACCCCCCTCCCCTACCCCCTCCCTCTCTCTCCTAACCCCCCTCCCCCCACCCCCATCTCTCACCTCCCCTCTCTACTCTACACGCAGAGTTCTACCAGCAAATTGTGGCCCTGAAGCGCTGGAACCCTAGCCTGAAGGTGCTGCTATCGGTGGGCGGAGCGGGCCTGCAGCAAACGCAGCGCTTCACCCTGATGGCCAGCACCATCGCCCTGAGGGTCGCCTTCATAGAGAACGCCCTCCTCTTCCTCAGGCGTTACGGCTTCGATGGTCTGGACCTCAGCTGGCTGTTCCCTGTCTCCGACACCCGCGAACACTTCCAGCTGTTGGTTGGGGTGAGGTTTCGAAGTTTGGGTTTTGTTTGAGGGTTGGTTGGTTTGTGGTTGGTTGGTTGGCTTGGTTGGTTGGTTGGTTGGTTGGTTGGTTGTGGTTGTGGTTGTGGTTGGGGATGGTTGTTGGTGGTTGGTGGTTGGTTGGTTGTGGTTGGTTGGTTGGTTGGTTGGTTGTTGGTTGGTTTGTGGTGGTTGGTTGGTTGGTTGGTTGTGGTTGTGGTTATGGTTATGGTTGGTTGGTTGGTTGGTTGGTTGGTTGGTTGGTTGGTTGGTTGTTGGTGGATGGTTGGTAGTGATTGGCGGTGCTGGTGCTTGTGGAAGTGATGACGACAGTGGCGATGTTGATTATGATAACCATGATATGTGTGTGTGTTGTGTGTGAGACAGACAGACAGACAGACAGGCTGACTGACGGATAGACAGTGAAAGAAGCAAAGACAGTGAGACAGATATATTTATTCGATTATTATATTTACTTTTTTATTAGGAAAATTTGATTTAATATTTATGTGCTTTTTGTATTGTATTAGATTGTATAACATTTTAAATCACGACAAATTTATCTGCGTAAAATTCGGGCTGCTCTCCCCGGGGAGTGTGCGTCGCCACAAGAGCAGCGCTACCCACCATACATGCAGTCCCCATTCTATCCATGCAGTCCCCGTGTGCATGCAGTTTTGTCATCCGTTCCCACTGGCACACAGTGGCCTTCTCTTCGGAAAGGCCGAGCAAGTGTCTGTCTGTGCACAAGATGTTCTGTATGCGTTCACACACGGGACCTCGGTTTATGGCCAGTTTTAGCACTAAGCCTGATAGGATCAAGGCCTGACAATCTTGCCCATACCAACCAGGCCATTGGCCCTACTCTTGTCGATACTTTTTAAAAAATGCTGTGGGTTCTTTTACCTGCACATTGACCTGAAAGCACACGAGTCCCAAGGGCTGTGTATGCATGTATGGATGCATGCATGCATGCATGTATGTATATTCACGAGTCCATGCGCTCACGCATGCATACGCATTCTTATGCTTTTCTGTCTCTAACTGTCCATCTGTCTGTGCATATGCAGGAAATGTGTTCACGCATGCAGGAGCAAGCAAGCATTGAGTGTTATGCTGTTATATATATATATATATATATATATATATATATATATATATATATATATATATATATATATATATATATATATATATATCACAAAACAGCACCCGCCTACATCTGTGAATGTCTTCACTTGTACACTCCTTCTCGTTCTCTCCGCTCTGCTGCAGATACCTTGTCCTTACGAATACTTAGATTTCAACCAACCCACCATCGGCCGTCGCTCTTTCTCTGTTTCTGGTCCATCGATCTGGAATGACCTCCCTCTCTCTCTCTTTGCCAAAAGCCTTCTTAAGACACTTTTAAAGCCAGTCTCAAGACATTTTTATTTCAAACCTAAGATTTTCCTCTTCTGCTTCATCTCATAGCTTTTCCCTGCCTTCAACAGCCGAGATTCTATTGCCCTGCTAGGGGGGTGTGACCTCTGTGTGTGTGTGTGTGTGTGTGTGTTGTGTTTGTTGTGTGTGTTGTGTGTGTGTGTGTATGTGTGTGTGTGTGTGTGTATTGTGTGTGTGTGCGTGCACATTTGGACTTGATGGAACTATTAATTGTTTACTGGTTGTATGACTGTGTAAGAAGAGTTGAGTGCCAACGCTTTGGTTTGTCTCTGCAAGATATAGCGCTATATAAATTCCATTTTTTAAAATTATTATTATTATTATTGTCATTATTATTTTTTTTTAATTATTATTATTATTATTATATGTGTGTGTGCACATTCAGGAGCTAGGGCTGGCTCTGAAGAACGAGGCTCAGGAGACCTTCCAGCCCAAACGCCTGCTGACAGTGGCGGTGTGGGGCAATGCCGAGGCCATTGAGAGCTCTTATGGGCCAGAGAAACTGCTGGGGTGAGTCCGCCACCACCCCGACCTCTCTCTCTAACAGTGCCAGCTTTTCTGTACTTGTTTCCTCCTTGGTTTGATATCTATTCACTTCTAGGTGATGATAACAGACAGTCCTTCATGATACATTCAGGTGTTGCGTGTAAAACGATCTCGCTTTAGATTTAGAAATTTAGTTTATTTTATGTGTGGTAATGTGATGTGATGAGAGAGAGGTCTTGCGCAAGGTTTTGTTGTTGTTGTTGTTGTTGTTGTTGTTGTTTGGTTTTGTTGTGTGTGTTTTTTGGGGGGGTATTCTTTTTCGTTTTTGATTTCACCTACACACATGATGAAAGTAACAGTTTTAGAAGACACACCTTTAGATATTTGTTTTTATATTTGTAGGGAAGCATATACATTTTAAGAAAATGATGCATGATAACAATAAATGAAATATAGCTTATCAAGGACAACGTACCCAGAACGAAACAAGAACCAGTTCACAGCTAGTGATCTCGTCCTCCCTGTTTAGCAAGGTCCACAGCGGCAACTGACAGACTGATGGAACATAGTTTCTGATGATGAAGGTGATGACGATACGAAGTGACAGCCCTGATAATTATGGCCTCTGTGGTCGGCGGGGCTAGAAACAACAGGATTGGATTGGATTGGATTGGATAAAGGTGGTAAACCACAACACACGGAAAATATTTTCTTATGATGAAGTTGATGAACTGGAACACACGGTAAACATTTTCTGATGATGAAGTTGATGAACTGGAACACACAGGAAATATTTTCTGATGATGAAGGTGATGAACTGGAACACACGGGAAATATTTTCTGATGATGAAGTTGATGTATTAGAAAAGATTGTGGAATCTCTTCTCATTATAAAGTTTATGAACTGGAACACACAGGCAATGCTTTCTGATGGTGAAGGTGATGAATTGGAACACATGGACAATATTTTCTGATGAATAACCTGATGAATCGGAACACATGAACTATTTTTCTGATGAGGAAGTTGATGTATTGGAACACACGAGCAACATTTTCTGATTGTGTTAAGATTTATGTTACTTGCTTGCTTCAGTTAAGATTTCTTTTTTACTTGGTCGATATCCTTTGATTTTTTTTAAAGATATTCTGTAGGAATGTGTTTGCTATTTTCGTTGTTTATTTGTTTACCACGTGAGCTGGTTGGCTAACTGCTTAATTCTTCGAGGGATATTTTTCTCTCTCCCTCCCTCCCTCCTCTCTCTCTCTCTCTCTCTCTCTCTCTCTCTCTCTCTCTCTCTCTCTCTCTCTCTCTCTCTCTCTCTCTCTCCTCTCTCTCTCTCTCTCTCCCTTCTCCCTCTCTTTCTCTCCCTCCCTCTCCCTCTCTCTCTCTCCTCTCTCTCTCCCCCTCCCTCCCTCCCTCTCTCCCCTCTCTCTCTCTCCCCCTCTCCCTCTCTCCCTCCCTCCCCCTCTCTCTCTCTCTCTCTCTCTTATTTTTGGAGGGGGATTCACGTTCAAATCTCTCCCTGATATTAATTTTTGTCATCTCTTTTATTCTAATTTTTTTTTCTCTTTTTTTCCCCTGTCGGGTTGGGTGATGGATACCACGCCAGGTCTGTGGACTACTTTCTGCTGATGACCTACAACCTGTGGGGCATGGGGCTGCCCAAGCTGGGTCACCACACCGCCCTGTACGTCAGGCCTCAGGATGCCTGGGACCCACTGCTCAGCTCCTTCTCTGTGGTGAGGGAGTGAGGGAGTGACAATGACAATGACAATGACAATGACAATTTTTTGTATTTCGAGGATAATGAATAAGCACCCATGTGCTTTTTTTACAATCATTTCCTCGCCCTTTGGGATATATATAAGAAAGAGAGAGAGAGAGAGAGAGAGAGAGAGAGAGAGAGAGAGGAGAGAGAGAGAGAGAGAGAGAGAGAGAGAGAGAGAGAGAGAGAGAGAGAGAGGAGAGACAGACAGACAGACAGACAGAGATACAGAGAGACAGAGAGACAGAGTGTGTGTGTTGGGGTGGAATTGAACCTAAGACTGTTCGAGTTTTTTGTCGACCTGCTGGACTGAGTGACTAAGTGAGGGAGGGAAGGAGTGGGGGAGTGAGTGAGTGACTAAGTGAGTGAGTGAGGGAGTGGGGGAGTGAGGGAGAGAGGGAGGGAGGGAGTGAGTGAGGGAGTGAGTGAGGGAGTGAGGGAGTGAGTGAGTGAGGGAGGGAGGGAGGGAGGGAGGGAGGGAGGAGGGAGTGAATGCTGTGGGCTGGGCTCCGTAGGGCTCGTAGGGCTCGGTAGGGCTTGGTTTGGTTTAGGGTTTGGGGTTTGTTGGGGTTGTTGTGGTGGGTTTGGGGTTGTTGGCTAAGACTGTTGTGGGCTTGATTTGACATGGTCCCCTTGGTCTACACACATACACACACACTCACACCCTCCCCCCCATCCCAAACCCCCTAGCACCATCACCACCAACACAACTACCACTTCCACCCATCTTCAACAAACACACACTAAAACAACACACAGCCACTAGAAACCTTAAACAAAAAAAACTCAATTAAAAAAGACAAAACAGCCAGCCAACCAAACAAAACCAAAACCAACCTTCAAACCAACTGACACAGTCATTGTGGTATTTGCAATAATATCACAAACCTTCAAACCAACTGACACAGTCAATTATGGTATTTGGCAATAATGATCACAAACCTTCAAACCAATTGACACAGTCATGGTATTTTGCAATAATGATCACAAACCTTCAAACCAACTGACACAGTCAATTATGGTATTTGCAATAATCATCACATACCTTCAAACCAACTGACACAACAGTGACGATGATGATGAAGATGATGATGATGATGATGATGATGATGATGATGATGATGACGACGACGACGACGATAATGACAATGATGACAATGATGACAATGATGACGATGATGATGATGGTAATGTTGACGCTAACGATGATGATGGTAATGTTGACGCTAACGATGATAACGATGATGATGGTAATGTTGACGCTAACGATGATAACGATGATGATGGTAATGTTGACGCTAACGATGATAACGATGATGATGGTAATGTTGACGCTAACGGTGGCAGAACACGACAGTGGAGACGTGGCTGCGGCAGGGGGTGGGAAGGGACCAGCTGGTGGTGGGGCTGGCCTCGCTGGGGATGACCACTCGCCTGAGGAACCAGTTCCAGTCCAGCCTGGGGGACCCCCACCTCCGCTCCCCTGCCACCCCGGGCCCGCTGACCGCTGATGCCACCTCCCTGGCCTATGTGGAGGTAGGTACAGGGGCAGGGGGAGGGGGGTGAAGAGAGTGGTGGGGGTTGTGGGGGGGGGTGTTGGTTGGTTGGTTGGTTGGTGGTGGTTGGTTGGTTGGTTGGTGGTGGTTGGTTGGTTGGGTTTGGTGGGTTGGTTGGTTGGTTGGTTGGTGGTGGTTGGTTGGTTGGTGGTTGGTTGGTTGGTGGTTGGTTGGTGGTTGGTTTGTGGTTGGTTGGTTGGTTGGTGGTTGGTGGTTGGTTGGTTAGTGGTTGGTTGGTGATTGTGGTGGTTGGTTGGTTGGTTGGTGGTTGGTTGGTTGGTTGGAGGTTGGTTGGAGGTTGGTGGTGGTGGTGGTTGGTGGTGGTGGTAAAAAGCATGTCTGATTCAATTCAATTCAGAATATTCACACACAGAGAAGGCCTCGTTTCATGATTAAGGTACATTGTTTTGTTTTTGTATGTCTATTGTTTTGTATGTATGTTTGGCTGTTGTTAGATTTTTTCTCTACACTCCCCACCCCCTGCCTCGGCTAGAGCTCTGAGGTTTACAAATGCTGAGATTGTTGCGTATACCTACCACCATTTTTGTTGTTAGTGTAACCTGTAAAGTAGCCGCAATCCGATGATGTTTGAACACGACACCTGTGTGCATGTACTCTTTTTTTTTTATTCATTCTTACCGGCCTAAATTGGCCTATTCTTCCAAAAGACAGAACAGGCTTTAACATGTACATAATACATTCTGCGTGCGTTTGAATACAGGGCTTCAGTTTGTAGTCTCATCCGAAGGGCTTTCGGGGGAGCGGAGACAGTACTGGTGTTAACTCCAAAGGAAAAATCCCCTTGAACGGGCGTCTGAGTAGTGGCTCGAACCCGGGCTTGATCTCAGGCTGCCAAATCGCGAGCGCAACGAAGCTAACCACTAGGCTATCCCGCCCCCATCACTCACCTCACCTCACCTCACCTATCCCGTAGTCCCGTGGACCGTGGGGGCACCAATGAAGATTCTGCAACCAGCTTCCTTCACTCCCCGCAGTTCTCTGCTTTCTGTAGCAAATCGTTCCACTCCAGGCCAGTCCACTCTCTCGTGTTGTCTTCCCATCGTTTTCTCTGTCTGCCTCTTCGTCTCTTTCCTTGTGCTGTTCCCTGAGGGACACGGCCACATATGAGTATACAAAATGGCTGAACAGAGATTGTGATACTGGTCAGTGCTGTTGTCTGTATATGGTAAATGTTTGACTTTACAGATAATAATGTGGGCAACCCAGTAGACTGACTCTGGGTTTTGTGATGGTGTAGTAGTTGTGTTGGTAATTCTCTCAACCACATTTCCAACTCCCATGTAATGTGGTTTAAGGCCAATGTACATTAAAAGTATGAGTTGTAATCTCTGTCTCTCCGTCTCTTTAGAATGTTCATTTTTGCAAAGCCCGGTTTTATTGTTTTTTTGTTGTTTGTTTCGTTGGGGGCCTTGCTTTTTATTTTTTTATATCAGCTTCCTCATTGATTTGATTTTATTGATGCCAGATGTAGATTGTCAATATAATCATCTACTCTCTCTCTCTCTCAATCTGTCTGTCTGTCTCTCTCTCATATCAAAACAACGTTGTTTATGTTTGCTTGAAATTATTAGTTGTGATTACTAATGATAATCCCTTCTCAGGGCAGGGGCCGGATGAAAAAGAAAATCATGTCAATACTTATCTGTAACCCTTGGAAATAAAGATTATCAATCAATCAAAAATCAATCAATCAATCAATCTCTTACCTTCCTCCCTCCCTTCCTCTCTCCCTTCCCCTCCGAGCCTCCCTCCCATCTTCCCTTTCTCCCTCCCTCCATCACCTCCTCTCTCCCTCCCCCACCCCTTCCCCTATGAACATATAAGTGTTTTCCTTCCACAATTTTCATTGATTTATTTCAGTTCATTCATACTTTTATTTCGAGGAGAATGGAATAAACACTCCTGTGCTTTTTTGTTTACATCCAATCCCTGTGTGTATGCAATTTTCTAAACTTTATCACCCGGTTCCCACCGGCACACAATGGCCTACTCTTCCGAAAAGCGATCGTCACCGTCACCGTCACCGATCCCTCAGATTCCAAATCCTTTGGGGCGCCTTCGAAGCTTTGTCAACCACCTTTCTGCAATCCTCGCGTCTCTCGGCCGCTCTCAGGGTGTCTCTCAGCTCGACACTGCACTGTCACTTTGTGTGTGTGTGTGTGTGGTGTGTGTGTGTGTGTGTGTGTGTGTATGTGTGTGTGTGTATGTGTGTGTGTGTGTGTGTGTGTGTGTGTGTGTGTTTTATGTGTGAGTGTGTGTGAGTGTGTGTGTATGTGTATGTGTGTGTGTGTGTGTGTGTGTGTGTGGGGTGGTGTGTGTGTGTGTGTGTGTGTGTGTATGTGTGAGTGTGTGTGTGTGTGTGTCTGTGTGTGTGTGTGTGTGTGCATGTGTGTATGTGTGTATGTGTGTGTGTGTGTGTGTTGTGTGTGTATGTGTGTGTGTGTGTTTGTGTGTGTGTGTCTACAGATCTGCCAGAAAATCCAGGCCACGTCGGACAACCCATGGGCCAGCAGATACATCCCCGTCACGGAGGGCGCCATCGCCTTCTCCACCCGCTCCCCCTACGACTGGGTCTGCTACGACAACCCGCAGAGCTTCCGTGCCAAGGTGAGGCTGGACTGGTCTGGGTTGGGGTTATTTACCTGCTCGGCACCGTGGTCGAGTGGTTTAGGCGGTCAACTCGTGATCCAGAGGTGGCGGGTTCGATCCCCGCTCGGCTCGGTGTTGTGCCCTTGGGAAAGACACTTTACTCCTATTTTCCTCACTCCACCCAGGTGTACAAGTGGGTACCAGCTCTGCTGGGGAAGTATCTGGCGACAGACTAGCGTCCTGTCACAGGGGTGGTGAAAAACCATCAGTTCGCTTAACGCTACAGAAACCGGGATAAGCTCCGGCTCTATGGGCCTTCTGGCTCGAAAGAACATACTTCTTTTTTTTTCCTGCTCGGCTGGTTGATGGGTTAGTTTTGTTACATTGGTCTTTCGCTTATAGGAGGTTCCCCCCTCCCCCTCACACTCTCCCCCCCCCCCCCTCCTCTCCCCTGCTGACGTGGAATGCTGTGGGGGGAGGGGGGAGGGGGGGTGTCAGTATTGAATAGCGTCCTTCACTTTCTGGAAATTCTGGGCTAGGAATTTTTCTCTTTTCTATCCACTTTTTGTGGTCTGTCAGTATATAAATAGAATTACCCACCTTCTGGAAATTCTGTGCCAGGAATTCCCTCTTTTCTGCCTCCCTTTGGGGGCCTGTTACTATAAATAGTATCCTCCACCTTTTGGAAACTCTGTGCTAAGAGTTTTTCCCCTTTCTATCCCTCTCCGGGGACTGTCTGTATAAATATTAACCACACACACACACACACACACACACACACACACACCTTCTGGACATTCTATGCAAGAAATTCTCTCTTTTTCTCTACCGCTCTTTGTTTCTATCTGGTTCCTTTCCTTCCTATCACCTCGTTCTTGTCCATTGTCTGCCTTCTTGTCCATTGTCTGCCTCCTTGTCTATTGTCTGCCTCCTTGTCTATTGTCTGCCTTCTTGTCTATTGTCTGCCTTCTTGGTCAGCTCTTTCTTTTTTTTTACAGAGAGACTTGACATATACCGCTTCTCTCCCATGCCCAAGTCGGATGTGTTAGACCTGCCTTGCCAGGGAATTAGGTAACGGCAGTGCATGCAATACACACACTTTCGCTCATATGACAGACAACAATGGCAGCTGTTTGAACGTTCCACGATGAAGAGGAAGCTTATAGGAAATAAAGAAAACATGGTGTTTAATAATATATAGATATATATAGACATATATAGATTTAGATATATAGATATGTATTTATATATATATGTAATAGTCAGAAGACTAATTATGGCATCAGTTCCTATTCATCTTTTGAGTTATGTTCGTTTTGGTGTTTTCTTTTATTGTTGCGTTTTCTTGATTTGTTTCTTAGTTGGGTTCTATGGGGCTGTTTGTACAACTGCAATCTTTAACAGCTAATTTGTCAGATTTGTATGTGTGTGTTATTCAGCTGTGGCTTTTCCCCAGTCGACTATATTCCCTGAAGGCACCGGAAGATGTTTTGTCCAGTCA
>CM054134.1:121461345-121476345 GCA_028751875.1 Rapana venosa
TGATGCATGAGCATTGGTGTTTGACACTTTGAATGATGAAGAGAACGAAGGTGGTGGTTGGTGGCTGGTGGTTGTGGTTGGTGGTGGTTGATGGATGGTGGTGGTGGTGGTGGCTGATAGATGGTGGTGGTGGTGGTGGGGTGGTGGTGGTTGGTGGGTAGTGGTGGTAGGTATAAGGGTTGTGGTGGTAGTGATGGTGGTGGTGATGGTGGTGGTGGTGTGGTGGTGGTGATGGTGGTGGTGGTGTGGTGGTGGTGGTGGTGTGGTGGTGGTAGTGATGGTGGTGGTGATGGTGGTGGTGGTGTGGTGGTGGGTGGTGGTGGTGGTGGTTGGTGTGGTGGTGATGGTGGTGGTAGTGATGGTGGTGGTGGATGGTGGTGGTGATGGTGGTGGTAGTGATGGTGGTGGTGATGGTGGTGGTGGTGTGGTGGTGGTTGGTTGTGGTGGTGGTGGTAATGAAAATGGATGTGGTAGTGGTGGTGCTGGTGATGGCAATGTTGGATTCAATGACGACGATGACGACAACGGCAGCGATGCTGCTGATGATGATAATAAGGTGGACGGGAATGAGGCGCACGTAAAATAACTCACGGCAACAAGAGAATTGTCCCTAGCAAAATTCTGCAGGGAAAAAAGCCACTCTGTTAGAGAAACAAATACACATGCAGGCAGGAAAAGAAAGAAATGATGGGTGGCGCTGCTCTTGTGGCCACGTGCTCTCCCCGGGAAGAACAGCCCGAAACACAGAGAAATATGCTGTGATTTAGTGGTATACAATACAATACAATACAATAGAGTACAATACAATACAGTACAATACAACATAACTCAACACAATACAATACAATACAAGAAGAAGAAGAAGAAGAAGAAGAAGAAGAAGAAGAAGAAGAAGAAAAGAAGAAGAGAAGAAGAAGACGACAAGAGAAGAAGAAGAAAGAAGAAGAAGAAGAAGAAGAAGAAGAAGAAGAAGAAGAAGAAGAAGAAGAAGAAGAAGAAGAAGAAGAAGAAGAGAGAAGAAGAAGAAGAAGAAGAAGAAGAAGAAGAAGAAAGAAAAAAAACAACAACAACAACAACAACAACAACAACAACAAACACGAATGCATGGAATTTAAATAGCGCCGAATCTTGTAAAGCAACAAAATTAATCAAAGCGCTTGCATTATTCAAATCATTTACACGCAAACAACCGTCCACGAATAGCATTAACAAATATTAAATGTCCACATAAACACATACACGCGCGTGCGCACGCACGCACGCACGCACGCACCCAAGCAAGCAAGCAAATGCATTGCTTTATTCAATGTTCCATCCGGAAATAAAAGTTGGACTTGATTTGATACACACACACACACACACACACACACACACACACACACACACACACACACACACACAACACACCAAAAGCACATCACAGCGGCACGCACAGCACATACAATACAATATACCACTTTAAATATTACGCAATACAATACAATGCACCACTGAAAAATAACGACAACGCAATACAAAACAAGGCCTCAACGAAGACTCCTCTCCACATTCATCTTGTCTATGGCGGTGTGTTCTGTTCTGTCCTACTCCCTCAGCCTGTGTAAGGTTCCAATGTCCGGAGGAAACCGACTCCAACCCCTTTAACCTGCACCCCAACCCCTTCCACTGCGACCGCTACTACCAGTGCTCCAACTCTCAGCCCCTACGACATGACCTGTCCGGCAGGGCTGGTCTTCAACCCGGCTGTGCTCAGGTGCGACTACACCTACAACGTCCTCTGCGTGCCCTGTCCCTCCTCACCTTGACTGACCACCGCTCGGCTCATGGGCGCGTGGTCACGTCACGGTCTGTAGGCCATCCCTGATTTCACCCCGACATGTCTACGTCCCTTTGTTGCTCTCGCTGCTTATTCACCTTGTTTCTGTTTTGGTGGGTTTTGTTGTTGGTGGGTTTCTTATTTAGGGAATTCAGTGTGCTTTTTGTGAGAAAATCGTTTTCGTTTTGATTTTGGAGGGTGGTTTGTTTGTTTTTAAGACCAAGTCGTAGAGATTGATTAAAGATGTTTTGAATGATTGACTTTTTTATCTTTATTTGATTTTTGACAATCGTGATAGTTTCAGGGAGAGAGTGTTTTAAAGCAAGAATACAGTTACTTGGGGGTGTGGGGGGGTGTTGATAATGCTTCATTTTAAAGCATAAATCTGACATGAAGAATGTTAGAAACCACCAGGGATTTTTAAACCGCAGTTTTAACTTTTTAGCATGAAAATGCAAGAACGTTACAGATATTTTCCCCAGCGAAACTGCTTTTAACAGTACATTACACATTCAAAATAATCAAGATGGGCTGTTTGTGTTACTTTTGACTCATTTCTAAGTGTGATGTCTTGCAAAAGGTTTTTTTTTAAACAAAAAACAATGTAATGATTCATTCTCAAGCAAATAATGACAACAGTTAGAATATTTTTGCCAAAGAAAAGTTTTTATAGCAAACCAACATAAAAAGTGTAATGATTACAATGATAATCCAACATGATTTTTGCTATGCCTCTTCGGAATGTGTGAGTCGTCTTTTTTTTTTTAAAAAGCAGCCAAAACCAAAAAGGACAATAATTTTAGAATATTACTTTCTTAGTTATGGACCTCGTTCTTCAGCTGCAATTACTTGTCCTGACTTTTTGATGAAGTTTATTTTGCAGAAATTGATAAAGATTTTTTTCCTTGTTTCTCTTCATGAAGGGACTGATACTGGCTTGCTTCAACGGAATACGTTTTTCATACATCAACCTGATTCGCTCACTACAGAGTTTGATATTTCTCCCCGGTGGCTTTTTTCAGTCATTTTTAATGTAATTTCCTCTCCTCAGTTTTCTCCATATTTGCCCATCCATTGAATCTGTTAGATTACACACATGCGCACGTGCGCGCGCGCATGTACACACACATACACACACGCGCACGCGCGCGCGAACACACACGCAAACGAACGAACCATACACACACTTAATAACACACATACAAACACACACACACACACACACACACACACACACACACACACACACACACACACACACAAAAGCCCGTCTAATATCACAACTTGTGAAAAGATGTTTAATGAAATTGAACACACTCATGCACACACGCACGCGCACACACTCACATACTCACTATACACTCACCACACACGCACGCACACACACACGCACCACACACACACATACTCACACACACACACTCACACACTACACACACACACTACACACTCACACACACGCGCACACTATTTTATGTTCTTGTTCTGTTACTTTCTCGTTCCCTTCATGGTCTTTGCGCTATTAAACAGATGTTTCCATCACCATTGCCTTGTGAGCAGAAGCCTATACCAAGTGTGTGTGTGGTGTGTGTGTGTGTGTGTGTGTGGTGTGTGTGTGTGTGTGTGTGTTGTGTAGATGTGTGTGTAGTGTTATGTGTGTAGGTATGTGTTTGTGTGTGTACAGTGTGTAGTGTATGTGTGTGGTAGTGTGCATGTGTGCATGTGTGTATGTGTATGTGTGCGTGTGTCTGTCTGTCTGTCTGTCTGTTCTATGTGTGAAGTGTTGTTTGTTTGTCGTTCTGCCTGTCTGTCTGTCTGTCTGTCTGTCCTCCGTCCATCTGTCTGTTGGTGTGTTTTTGTACATCTGGCTGCAAGTAGTTGTCAGCCTCAGTGGACCTGTCTCTGGATGTTCCATTAGCCTCAGAACCAGCAAGGAGGGGGGACTTTTCTATTAAGTTCACATTAAGTTCGGATTCCCTCCCCTTCGCAATTCTTTCGGGTAGGAGTAGAAGCCGAGGACTTGTGCGTGAACGTCCACATCCATCTTGCTGAAATGCTCGAAACAAGGCAGTATGTACCCAAGGCTGTACCAGCGCCTCAGGTCACACCACAGGAGCAATATCTTGCCAAGAATCTAACGTGGTGCTCTTTAGTAGAAGAGAGTTGTTTTTCTTTGCTTTGTTTTTGTTTTGTTTCGATTTCTTTCTTTTCTTTTCTTTCTTTCTTTTTTTTCTTTTTTTTTTTTTTTTTTTTGGGGGGGGGGGGGGGGGGGGTCGGTGTTATCGCGAGTTTCAAAAAGCCCTATGTTTGTACACAGAATATCAGTACAATTTTTTTTTTAACTTACAGGGTAAAAAAAAATCAGATTTGAACTCAACTCCATGAAAAATCCTTTCAACCAACAACCCAGCAGTGACTCAAACCTGTGCCTTCCTGCCCACATATCTGAGATTCTAACCACCGCGCTAATCCCCCCCCCTCCACCCCCCCCCCCTCCCCCCCCGCTTTTCTTTCTTTAGCCAAATTGTACAGAAAGAACACACGCCGAAGTCGGATGCGCTGGACCTAACTTGTCAGGCGCTTACCGGCAACGCAGCACATTTTCGCTCATAATTATGACAAACAACAATAGTTGCTGTTTAACCAGTCGGCAAAGAAGAAGAAGAAGAAGAAGAAGAAGAAGAAGAGGAGGAGGAGGAGGAGGAGGAAGATGATGATGATGATGATGATGATTGATGATGATGATGATGATGATGATGATGATGATGATGATGATGATGATGATGAAGAAGAAGAAGAAGACGAAGAAGAAGAAGAAGAAGAAGAAGAAGAAGAAGAAGAACAACAACAACAACAACAACAACAACAACAACAACAAGACCATTGCAATTCTCTTCTGGCTGGTCTGCCATCATCATCTATCCACTCCCTTCAACGTATACAAAACTCTGCCGTTCGACTAGTCCTCAGAAAGAAGAAATCTGAGCACTTTACTCCTCTCTTGCGATCTCTCCACTGGCTGCCTGTGTCACAGTGAGTAAACTACAAGATCAATACCCTCTGTTACAAATGTCTTCACGAAACAGCACCTTCCTACCACTGTGAATGTCTTCACCTGTACACTCCTTCTCGTTCCCTCCGCTCTGCTACAGATACCTTGTGCCTACGAATACCTAAATTCAACCAATCCACCGTTGGCCGTCGCTCTTTCTCTATTTCTAGTCCATCGATCTGTAATCCCTCTGTCCTTCGCCAAAAGCACTCAACTTATGACCACACTCCTTTTAATCCTGCCTCAAAACACTTTTCTTTCAAATCTAAGATTTCCAATATTGTTTCCATCTCTTTTCTGTCCTTGCCATCACAGCCAAACTCCCCCATCAACTTGCCAAAAGCACTTAGACACTTTAATCCGCTGCAACGATTGTGTGTTGTTAGTTGTCTGTGTGTGTAGTGCTGTGTGTTGTGTTGTAGTGACTGAAGTGCTTGTTGTGTGTGTGTGTGTGGGCGGCGTGTGTGTGCAGTGTGCAAGGCGGTGTGTATACATTTGAGTTTGTAGAAACTATTAATGTGCTTGTTGCATGTGTTAGAGTACGATGAATGCAAGCGCTTTGATTTGTTTTTGCAAGATATAGTGCTATGTAAATTCCATTTATTATTATTAAGAACAAGAATAAAAAGAACAAAACAGGAAGAAAAAGAAGAAGGTGATGATGAAGAAGAAGAATAACAAGAAAAAGAAGAATGTGAGGAGGAGGGAGGAGGAGAGAAAGAAAATAATAACAAGAAAAAGAAAAAGAATGTGAGGAGGAGGAGGAGGAGGAGAAGAATAATAACAAGAAAAAGAAGAAGAATGTGAGGAGGAGGAGGAGGAGGAGGAGGAGGAGGAGGGAGAGAAGGAAGGAGGAAGAAGAAGAAGAAAACAACAACAACAACACTAATAACAAAACTAAAACAACAACAATAACACAACAACAACACTAATAACAAAACTAAAACACCAACAATAACAACAACAAAGTACGGAAAGAAAAGGCAAACTGCAGTCGAAACACACACAAAAAGGCAACAAACTAGCCACACCAAGTGATATAAATCAAGACTCTCACCTACCCTGAAGCCATGATGTGGAAGAGATAAACGAAGTCCAACAAGAACAACGCATCATACCAAAACAAAAGAAAACGTTCGATAGGAATTTACACTACCTGGTGTGTCCCTCACACTCCCGTTGCCCCGTAGCTATGTTTCCTCCTCCCACCCACCATCAATCAACATCTATCGTTTAGTTTTGCTGCTGCAGCGTGCTTAGCTCTATGTGAAGCAGGCTTTATCTCACACCGACCATCTCTCCACCTTGCTTTTAGCCTCGAGTCCTACCGACTGATACCCGCCGTGTGAATGGGGAGTTTCCCACTGTCCTTGGTTCGCCTTAGGAGGTTTGTGATGTTATCGTCACTGTCTCCAGCAGTCACTTGACTTCTTGCTTGACTCCTCAAGGAGTTTTTGGAACGGGTTTGACTCCTCAAGAAGTTCCTTGCACTGGTTTAAAGTGTGTGGGTGTTTTTTTTTCTGGTAGTGTGTTGTAATGAGGGTGTTTTTTGTTAATGTTGCCCGCTGCTAACTTATTCTTTGTTGCCTTCCTATATTTCAAATAGACTGCCGGTAATTTATCGGACAGTTGCACATGAGTTTCATGACTGTGTGTGTGCTGACAACGGCACAACTGAGCAAGTATGCAGCATTTGAATTGCTCCTTAGAATTTTAACGTTATTCGAATCTAACAGCTTAAAATCCAGATCGTCTCTGATCTAAGGCAAAAATCACTGAAAAAACATTAGCTAATAAGAATGAACCGGACTTTCTTGCCACACTTCTTATTGCAGTAAATGTTTGACATGAGCATGCTTGCAAAAGCAAACTTTTTTTTTTTGCCGCCTCATCTTCTGTGACGTCCCCCGTCTTACTGTTTCCACGCCGCTCATCTCAATCTCCCCGCCACAGCCATACCCAGATTTGTTATGTCTCATCCCCAGTGTTGGAAATCCACAGGGAGCCTATCATTATCAGGCCGCCGTAAGGTCACCAGTAAGAGGGGCCCTGCACATCTGCTGGGTCACTTTGGTGGTGTTCAGTGGTGCCTGTTCTAAGGCAAAAGCAAACTTATTTCTTCTTATCAACTTGCAACATGTCCAGCAGACTAGTAGTCCCCTGCAGTTGACCTGAGTAGGCCCCGTGATCAGAGAAGGGAACACACATTCATTGATCACAGATACCACAAAGATTGAAAGCCTGGAGAGGTTGCGATGAAAACGAAACATCAGAGAAAAGACAAGATGATCAAAGCAAAATACGAGTGACTCATGCAGACCAACGTGATTCAGCGTCAGCCACAAGGTGATTCAGCGTCAGCCACAACGTGATTCAGCGTCAGCCACAACGTGATTCAGCGTCAGCCACAAGGTGATTCAGGGGACCCTCCCCCATGGGGATGCTGGGGGCCTGTCAGCATAAACACCACCCCCACCTTCTGGACATTCTGTGCTAGGAATCCCCTCTTTTCTATCCATCTCTTTGTTTCTGCCTTGTTCTTTTTCTTCCTGTTACATCCTTTATTTTCATGACAATTCTGAAGGAAATGACTATAAAATCATGCGATCTAGATCCCATACCTGCTCCTGTTTTCTCACAATGCCTTCCACAACTTGTGCCTGTTATCACTAAAATAGTAAACTCATCTCTTCAGTCAGGAAATTTTCCATCAGCTCTTAAAACAGCAATAGTCACACCTCTACTGAAAAAGCACGACCTCGATCCCAACATTCTGAAGAATTATAGGCCTGTCTCAAACTTACCTTTTGTCTCTAAAGTACTAGAAAAAGTTGTTCTCAAACAGCTCAACAGTCACCTTCATTCCAATGATCTTCTTCCCACTTTTCAGTCTGCCTATCGCCCCAACCACAGCACCGAAACCACCCTAGTCCATACTTTAGATACACTTCTACTTGCTTCTGATGCAGGAAAAATCTCCCTCCTCACTCTTCTTGACTTATCTGCAGCCTTTGATACCATAGATCACTCAATTCTTCTTTCTCGCCTCCAAAATACGTTTGGTATTAGTGGCACAGCCCTCACCTGGTTTACTTCATACCTCACAGACCGGTTCCAGAAAGTTATTGTAAACAAAATTCAATCAAAACCTGTCAAAATGGAATGTGGAGTCCCGCAGGGATCAGTCCTGGGCCCTGTTCTCTTTACTCTCTACACTGCTCCACTCTCACATATAATAAACAACCACCCTATTGATCATCATTTCTATGCCGATGATACTCAGCTTCAGTGCAGTGATACTGTTGAAAACTTGCCTTCCCTCCTGACAAATATGTCCTACTGCCTTCAAGACATTCAAAACTGGATGACTCAGAACAAGTTACAACTTAATGCCGATAAAACCGAAGCCCATGCTCATAGGGACCCAACATAAACTTTCCTCTATCACAAAAACTTCAATAGAATTCGGCAATACGTCAGTTCCTTTGTCCAACTCTGTGAAGTACTTAGGAGTAGTTCTTGACAACACACTCTCTATGAAAAAATTAATCACCCAGACCTGCCAGTCTTGCTACTATCAATTACGGCGCATAAGCGCGATTCGCAAGTATCTGTCCACTGATGCAACTTCCAAGCTTGTCACATCTCTCATTCTTTCACGTTTAGACTACTGTAATTCTCTTTTGGCTGGCCTACCAGCATCATCTATCCACTCTCTTCAACGCATACAAAACTCTGCAGCTCGACTGGTCCTAAGAAAGAAAAAATCTGAACACAACACTCCTCTTCTGCGATCTCTTCACTGGTTGCCTGTCTCACAAAGACTGGAGTATAAAATCAATACTCTCTGTTTCAAAGGTCTCCACAAATCTGCACCCCCTTATCTCTGTAACTGTCTTCACCTGTACACTCCATCCCGTTCCCTTCGTTCAGCCGCAGATACTTTGTGTTTTCGAACACCCAGATTCAAACAAACCACTGTTGGCCGTCGCTCCTTCTCTGTTTCTGGTCCATCCACCTGGAATGACCTCCCTCTTTCACTTCGTCAAAAGCCTTCACTTGATTCCTTCAAATCCAGCCTCAAAACACACTTATTTCCTACCTGAGACTTTCCCCCCACATATCTGTCCCTAATTTTCAACAGCATCTTTCACCTTCTAAGTGTTGTTCCGTGTGTGTGTGTGTGTGTGGTGTGTGTGTGTGTGTGTGTGTGTGTGTGTGTGTGTGTGCGTGTGTGCGTGTGCGTGCGTGCGTAGTGCGCACGCATGGATTTGAAATCTGTTGCTCATTATGTTTAAGGAGAGTTGCATGCCTGTAAATGATTGAATGGAAGCGCTTCGATTTGTTTGTTTTTTACAAGATTCAGCGCTATATAAATTCCATATATTATTATTATTATTATTATTATTTATTTCTTGGTCCACTCTCCTGCCTTTGTTGTTTACCAGAAAGACTTAAAAGATCACAATTCTCTCCCACGACAAAGTCACATGCGCTGAGCCTGACTAGTCAGGTGCTTAACAGCAGCGCAACACAGTTTTTGTTCAGACAGGCAAACACTAGTTGCTGTCCGAGCGTTTGACGAAGAAGAGGATTCGGGTGACCTTAGATTGCCTACAGCATGCTTATGTCGTATCATCAACCTGCAGTGAAGCCAGCTAGGAGGCTGGGTATAGCCAACCTATCGCACTTTGAAATCAGTTGGACTTCTACTGGCGAACACCGAGCCTTGACTTTGTGACAGGTAGCCACAAGTAAGTGTGCGATTTTGCTTTTGTTTTACGCTCACATACATAACATAATGTGCATACACACTTGTAAACGCCCGCGTCTTCGCTCGCGCACGCATACACACTCGCATACGGACACACACGCGCGTGTACGCACGCACGAAAGAAAACACACACAAACACATACACACACTTCAACCTTGTAAATAATTTGTTACTACCATTTGCCAGTTTAGACTTTGTTTCCTTCTTAACTGTTATAATTCTTGCATTTAAGGCTACCAATGCCTAACAAATTGGGTTTTAAAGTAATGTGAAAATTAATGACTTTAAAAAAATGATCAGGTTTTTTCAACTACATCTACAGGCATTGAAGAGAAAGAAGCGGTAGATACAGGTTTCAATTTATATTCAAGGCAGTTCATACTGTTTCTTGCCTAGTATGATACTACCAATAAGCGAAACAAAAGGAAAGGTCAGTGATAGTTTGTCTAATCCTATCAGTACAATATCACGCATGATTCTGTTCGTCATATTGTCAGAGCACAATATACCCTGTTGCTTTTCTTGTTGCTCTGGGTACTTATGTATGATGCTATTTCCTCTCTGCTGACTTCTTAGACCAATAAGTTTTGTTGTGTTGTGTTATTGTTGCTTTTGTTTGTTTGTTATTTACAGAAACGAAAGTATGACGTCTCCAAATACTGTCCTTGCATGGTTTATTTTATTATGCGGTAAGTGTCAGTGAGAAAGAGAGAAAGAGACTCAACAACTCCACAGAGTTGAATGTAAGGCCACCGACCTGTGTGCAAAGCGACAAACAGCTTGAAAAAGACAGGGACGTAATGCAAAGAAGAACAACTGAAAGAGGACAAATTCAATTATATTGCAAGAGAATACGATTGATTTTTGTGTTTGTATGTATGCTGTAACTTCTTAAATAAATGTGTTGTTCTTTCTATGCTTGAGCATACAAGAATCAACAAAGCAACATTTCTAGTACCAATGCAACTATCCTTAGACAACTAATAAAGCGGCATACACTGGTCAGTTTATCTATACATACAATTCATCTTCCAATCTGTCACAACATGGACAGGTTGTTTTGTTGGCTTTTTTAAAAACATCTCTCTAACACCCACTGACATTCAGTTCCTTCATACCCAAACAAAATCTGATAAAAGCTGATCCGGATTGTGTAACTGTGATGTCAGACAGGTGTTTTTCCGGCTGTGGTAAAAAGATTGAAAAGGACGATATGTTTCGTAACGATCACTGTCGTTCAGCTGTTTACCCAGTCTTGTGTCAAACAATCGATCACGAGTTGCTTGAAATTGTATATAATTTACGTTTAGTCCCAGACGTTTACATGCTTTTTCAGGATTGTTTAACTGATTGTGTCATCTCGTTGGCAGCAAAACAGCATCATGTGCAAGCAGCAAGAAGAAGGTAAGGGAAAGGTGTCCCATAACCTATAAGGTCGTAGGGGAGCGAGGCGTCAGAGACCTCACTTCTCTAGGGCCAGCATATTGAGGGCGGCGCCCATCTCCTCTCCCTCGCTGCTTTACCTTCCCTGACCCTAATGAGGGCAGGTACCCATTTACAGCTGGGTGAACTGGGGGAACTGTACTGAAGCCAAGGCGCGCAAACGGTCACCCATCCAACTGGTAACCACGCTCGACGCTGCTTAACTTGGCTGGGGGAAAGCGAGTCCTCCGACCACTGAGCTATCCCGGCAAGAAGAAAGCATCCAGTAAACCAGACAGTAGAAGAAAGCCTTGATGTTCCTTTCTGTTTACTTCTTCAAGAGAGAAAGAGAGAGAGAGAGAGGGAGAGAGAGAGAGAGAGAGAGAGAGAGAGAGAGAGAGAGGGAGAGAGAGAGAGAGAGAGAGAGAGAGAGAGAGAGGAGAGGAGATCAATTTTTTTTATTCGAGGATAATGAATACGCACACATGTTCTTTTTTCTTTTTAATCCAGTCCCTGCCCTTAGGGATACATCTTATACTATAATGAGAGAGAGAGAGACAAACAGACAGACAGACAGAGGCAGACAGAAAGACAGACACACACAGACACAGAGAGACACTGAGGCAAGGTCACAGAGAGACAGAGACAGAGAAATGCAGAGAGACAGACAAACATGCATAGTGACAGAGATAACACACACACACACACACATACACACACCACACACACACACACACACACACACATACACACACACACACACACACACACACGCACACACACACACACACACACACACAACGCACACACACCACACACACACACACCACCACACACACACACACCACACACACACACACACACCACACAAACACCACACACACACACACGAACACACAACACACACACATCACACACACACACACACACACACACACACACACCACACCTTCTACTGACTACTACTCACCCAAGCTTCCCGAATTTCTCCCCACAAACCAACCAACTTGTTCTCTTCTGACGTCATGACAGTTCTGACGTCAGCGATGACGCAAGGGGAGAAGGTGCGCATGTGCTACTTCACCAACTGGGCGCAGTACCGTCAGGGGGTGGGTCACTTCCTGCCACGTCACCTGGACCCCTTCCTGTGTACCCACATCCTGTACGCCTTCGCCCACATAGACACTGACAACAACACCGTTAAGTTCACCGACGACAACGATGCTCGTGAGTAGTCAAGTCAAGTCAAGTCAAGTCAAAATTTTATTTCCAGATAGTACATTGAATAAGCAATGCATTTGCTTTTTTTCATCAAGCCATCTATCTAAGAACAAATTTCTTAATGATTATACTAAGATACTACATTATTGCATTATTCTTCTTCTTCTTTTGGCTTTCTTTCTTTCTTTCTTTCTTCGTTCGTACTTTTTCTTTTTCTTCTTCTTCTTGCACACTCTTTGCATTCTTCTTCGTATCTTCTTTCTTTGCAATCTTCTTCTAGTTTTCCTTTTCTCTCTTCCTCTCTTCTCTCGTCTCTCTCTCCTCTCTCTCTCTCTACTCTCTCCTCTCATCTCACTCTCTCTTCTCTCTCTCTCTCTCTCTCTACTCTCCTCTCTCTCTCTCTCTCTCTCCTCTTACTCTCTCCTCTCTCTCTCTCGCTCTCTCTCTCTCTCTCTCTCTCTCTCAGTGTGCCAATTGTGTGTGTGTGTGTGTGGGTGTGGGTGTGGGGTATGGGTGGTGGGTGTGGGTGTGTGTGTGTATGGTGTGTGTGTGTGTGGTGTGTGTGTGGTGTGTGTGTGTGTGTGTGTGTGTGTGTGTGTGTGTGTGTGTGTGTGTGTGTGTGTGTTGTGTGTGTGTTTCATTTATTTATTTATACCACTTTAAGTCAGGAGATTTCTCTGCGTGAAATTCGGGCTGCTCTCCCAGGGGAGAGCGCGTCGCCACAAGAGCAGCGTCACCCTTTTTTTGGTCTGCAACTGTATTTGTTTCCCTATCAGAGTGGCTTTTTTCTAAGAATTTTGCTAGGGGCAACTCTCTTGTTGCCGTGGGTTCTTTTACGTGCACAGAATAATTTTGTATAACACAAAGGACCTCGATTTATCGTCTCATCCGAAAGACTAGCGCCCAGACCACCACTCATGGTCTAATGGATGGGGGAAAAGTTTCGAGCCCAAACGGGATTCGAACCACACACTTCCGACCCGGACTTTTCGCATTCTAGACGGGCACGTTACCTCTAGACCACGTGCATGTGTGTTGTGTGTGTGTGTGTGTGTGTGTGTGTGTGTGTGTGTGTGTTGTGTGTGTTGTGTGTGTGTGTGTGTGTGTGTGTGTATGTGTGTGTGTGTGGTGTGTGTGCGGGGGCAGGAGGGTGCACTGGTGTGTGTGTGGGGGGGGGGGGGGGCGGAGGAGCGAGGTGCACTAGTGTGAGTGTGTGCGCGCGCGCGCGTGCGTACGTGCGTGCATGCGTGTAGGGAGGAGGGGATGGTGGTTTGAAGGAGGGGTGTTGGATGGGTTTGTGTATGTGTGTGAGTGCGTGTGTGTGTTTTGTGTGCGTATGAGTGTGTGTGTGTGTGTGTGAATGCACACATCCGCGCGTCCATGTGTGTATTTATGTGCGTGTGTGTGTGTATGTGTGTGTGTGTGTGTGTGTGTGGTGTATGTGTGTGTGTGGGCGTGTGGGCGTCAAGTCAAATCAAGTCAAGTCAAATTTTTATTTCCAGATGGTACTTTGAATAAGCAATGCATTTGCTTTTTTTCATCAAGCCATCTATGTAAGAACAAATTTCTTTATGACAGTATTGTAGTACTACATTATTACAACCTTTACCAATAAAGTATACCAATAATTAAAAAAAAGGAAATCCAATAAATAATAATCTAGTAATGCGTGCGTGTGTGTATGCAACGCAACGCATTTTCAGCTCATAATAATGCGTGCGTGCATGTGTGCGTGTGTGTATATACACGCACGGGAACACATGTTTGTGCGTGCATGCGTGCGCATGTGTGGTGCTGTGCGTGCGTGTACGCGCGTGCGTATATGTATTTTATGTGAGAGCGACAGGAAAGGACGAATAAGAGAGAGTCCCATTGATGTCTCCAACACTTCTTATCAAAATTTAAGCAATGTGTTGCTTCAAAGGTTTCATTAAAGGGGCTGTTTTGTGTGTCTTCAATTCCGTTTTACGTCCCTTCACTTCTAGTGATAGTATACTGTTTTGTCTGTCTGTCTGTCTGTCTGTCTGTATGTCTGTCTGTCTGTCTGTCTGTATGTATGTATGTATGTATGTATGTATGTATGTATGTATGTATGTATGTATGCATGTATGTATGTTTGTTGTAGGTCTCTACTGTTTTTCACCCACTGTCTTACATCAAAGTTTGGTATCACATGGTTTAAGACAGAACTTCTGTTGAATTGTTTCATGCTTTGCGGCTACAAAAGAGCTATCAACATTCTTTAAAATTATTCAATTGCGCAGAATGGCTAAGTTTTGATCATACTAAACAACTGTTAATAGTTGTGTTTCCTTTTTTTTAACCGAAATCATAGACATGCTCTCGTGGAGATGCCGGGGGCCTGTGAATTTCTGTGCTAAGAATTCCTTCTTTTCTATCCTCTCTTTTATTCTGCCTCAAACCTTTTCTTCCTGTCGCCTTTCTTGTCTATTTTGCTGCCTTCTTGATACATTCTCCTGCCATTAATTTTCAGAAAGACTTAAAAGATAACAAACGTATCCCACACCAAAATCGGATGTGCTGGGCCTGACTTGTCAGATGCCTAACAGCAGCACGACGCGTTTTCAGCTCATAACATAACAAACAACAATAGTTGTGGTCTAACTGTTTGACAAAGAAGAAGAACAGGTCAAGGTAGAAAGGTAAATGTGCCCCCATAACAGTATGTGGTCGTTGGGGAGCGAGATGTCAGA
>CM054134.1:121493845-121521345 GCA_028751875.1 Rapana venosa
TTATAGCATTTCTTAATTTTTTTGACTCTTCATGATATTTATGTTCTTTTAAAAGGTCTCTAAGATAGCATGCTTCTTCTAGTTCCTTAGTGAGCCAAGGTGGTTTGGGGGTGTATTTGATCCTAATGATTTTTAGTGGGGCATGTTTGTTGTAAATAGCAGTAAAAGTTTTTATCCAAAATTCAATGGCTAAATCTGGATCAGTAATGCTGAATGTTTCCGAAAGAATTGAGTTACTTAAATCTAATAGGAAAAGATTCTCATCAAATTTAGCAAAGGAACGATATGTTATAGTTTTGTGACCAGGTTTGGGGATTTTTGTTCGTTTTTTTGACCACGTGATACAGACTGGGTAGTGATCGCTGCAGTTATAGACTGGGATACACGTTTCAACAATGTTGTTAGGGTTAGATACATAGATATGGTCAATTATTGTGCTTGAGTTTGGTGTGACCCCTCGTGGGTGAATTAACTAGTTGGTGGAGGTTGTATTTAATTTATTAATTGGGTCCCTTGATTATTTACTTTGTTAGATCGATATTGAAGTCTCCTAATAAGATTATTTCACTTGATTCTAATAGGACTGTATTCATCATGGAGTCAAAATTGTCAGTCCAGTTTTTTCTTTCTGTTGGATTTTCTATAGCAGATTCCAATTACAATAGGTTGGGCACCTTTTATAGAAACCTCAATCCATATGGATTCTACACCATAATGTTCTAAATGGAGAAGACGCTTGAAGGTTATGGACTCACTAATATAGATTAGGATTCCTGTTTCTTTGGGGTTTTGTTGATCCTTATGCAGGACTTTATACCCTGGAATATAAATATCAGTGTCTAATATGTGATCTGAAAGTCTCGATTCAGATAGCCCTAGTATGTGAAATGGATTGCCTTTGTTAGTGATAAGCGTTGATATTTCTTCGATTTTATTAAATGCATGGTTTATATTTAGGTGGCAAATGAGAGAGAGAGAGAGAGAGAGAGAGAGAGAGAGAGAGAGGAGAGAGAGAGAGAGAGAGACAATGACAATGACAATGACAAATTCTTTTATTTCGAGGATAATGAATAAGCAATATGTGCTTCTTTACATCCAGTCCCCGCCGTTAGGGATACATCTTAATAATAATAACCCAATACTTATACAGTCTCACAATAAAAACAAGGGGAAATAACCCTTTTCAAAACAGCTCCCCCCCCCCAACAACCCCCCCCCCCCCCCCCAAAGCAAGCAAATAAAAGAGAAAGAAAAAACCAAACCAACAGAAGAAGAGAAAAAACAGAAAAATAACAACAACAAGAACAACAACAGAGCCAAGAAAAATAACACAACCAAACTTAATAAGTCATAAAGATAAACATCTACGCAATGTCAAATGGTAAACATACTTGTTACGCATAACTATAAGATATTGAAATAGGGCACTCATTAAAACTTAAGTACAGAGGCAAGTCCAATAAAGTATTGAAAATATAAAATATGAATCCTTCATCAGGATACACTATAACTATAAGCAAGACGATAAAAGGTGAGAGAGAGACAGAGACAGAGAGACAGAGAGTGTGTGTGTGTGTGTATTTCAGAGATAATATCCAATATATAATTCCCAAAACAGTATGCGATCTCATCAACACTCATTTTAGATTATATTTGTTTCAAATTATATGTCATGATAATGAAATAAATTCAATACCCATACATCCACACAATAAAAACAAGAAACAAAACAAAGACGAAATCTAAACCTATACAGTCATTGAGGGAGAGAATATGAGTGAGTGAGTGAGTGAGTGAGTGTGTGTATGTATGTGTGTGTGTGTGAGTGTGTGTGTGTGTGGGGGGGGGGGGGGGGGGGTTCAGGGATAATACTAAATATGTAATACTCACATTAGCACACGATCAACACAAACACTTTTTAATTATACTCATACAAATTGAATGTCATGATAATAAAATAAGTGCAATACCCATACACTCACATAATAAAGAGGGGGGAAAAAGCCAATAAAGTCATAAAAAGAACATCTACACATTGTAAGTAATAGAAACAAATTCTTTTTTTCAGGGTAATGAATAAGTACTCATGTGCTTTTTTACATCCAGTCCCCACCCGTGGGGTCACATTTGAAAATGCACTCAGTACTCACATTTTCAAACAGTAGAAGCAAAGGGAAAAAACTTTTTTTTTAAAGAAAAAGAGAGAAAAAGAAAAAACAAACAAACAAACAAACAGACAAACAAACAAACAACCCCGGACGAGCAAAAGACAAAATAAACCCCAGAACCCCCCCCAAAAAAATTAAATAAAATAAATTAAAAAAGCAACAAAAAAACAGACAAAAGCACCCTCCCGAACAAGCAAACAAAAAACAAGAAAAAACAACAGCAAACAAATGAGAAAAAAAAAAGAAAAAAAACAAAAACAAAAAACACCGTTCCCCCATCCATACACACACACATACATACACCAAAACAAAAAACAAACAAACAAAAAACTCAAACAAATCAACAACAAAAAACAAAGTAATAACTACAGCAATAACAATAGAGAGACAGAGAGAGAGAGAGAGAGAGAGAGAGAGAGAGAGAGAGAGAGAGAGAGAGAGAGAGAGAGAGAGAGAGAGGAGAGAGAGAGAGAGGACAACAGTCTGACATACAGACAGGTGAAGGGAAGGAAAGGGAAGGGCAGATAGGTAAGATGGAAAGGGCAGATAGGTAAGGGAGGATCTTTGTTTTTAAGGCTATGGACTGTGGTTTGTTATTGTTGATGTATCAAGTGAGTTGATAATTGAGTTTTGTAGATTGTTATTGATTGATGTTGTTTAACTGAATCTGAAAGGGAGTTCCACAGCATAGGGCCTGAGTAAAGTAGACTAAATTTGAATAAGTCTATTCTCGGTATAGGGACACTGGGCTTTATAGTATTTCTGGATTGGTTTAGGGGGAATTTGTCTTTTAAGTATGATGGAACAGTTCCTGTCATGATCTTGAACATCATGACTCCTTTGTTATATTTTAGTCGTTGGTGTAAGGGGAGAATATTTAATTGAGTATAGTCAGCTTCTAATAAGCTTGTCTTTTTTTAAAAGGACCAGTTTGAGAGCACACTTGTACAGACTCAGTAACGGTTTCATAGTGTTTTCACTAGCAGAATCCCACAGGGTAGAAGCATAGTCTATTGAGGATTGTATATAAGATTGGAAGAATAGTTTCCTTGAATGAAAGTCAAGAAAGTGCTTGATTTTAGAAAGTTGGTATACTCTTTGGGACATGTATTTGCATAGTTGAGATAGAGAGAGAGAGAGAGAGATAGAGAGAGAGAGAGAGAGGAGAGAGAGAGAGAGAGAGAGAGAGAGAGAGAGAGGAGAGAGAGAGAGAGAGAGAGAGAGGAAGAGAGATGAGAGAGAGAGAGAGAGAGAGAGAGAGAGAGAGAGAGAAAAGGTTGTGTTGGAATAGATCGTGCTATCTTCACGATATTTCTTTTTCTGTATTACTGCCTTAAGATTATATTTGCTGTAATTCCATGCTCACATTATTTTGTTGAATCTCTCTTCTCTATCATTCGTACGGTTTGATTGTTGATTTTATTTTTACTGTTGTTATTATTATCTTCAGTTTTAATGAATTTTTTTATATTCTTATTGAAAATGCCTCAATAGTCAAGACTGTAAGCATAGACAAGATTGGTTATTCTTCATTGGGTTTTGTCGATATCGTAGTTGTTGTTTAGTGGTTGTGGTGTTGAGTTCTGGTTAGTTTCTTTTGAGATGGGATGGGGGGGGGGGGTCGACAGTACCATAATTATAAGATTTCAGGATTTGACATTCGCTTGATTGGTTAAATTCGTGCTTGCTGTCATTGATATGGTTAAATTCGTGCCTGCTTTCATTGATATATCAACTGCATGATTGATGGATTAACAGACTGATTGACTGACTAATCGGCTGTTTGACTGATCGATTGACTGATTGATTGATTGACTGATTCACTGACTGATTGACTCAATAATTGACTGATAGACTGACTGACTGACTGACTGACTCAATTATTGACTGACTGACTGACTCAATTATTGACTGACTGACTGACTGACTCAATTATTGACTGACTGACTGACTGACTCAATTATTGACTGACTGACTGACTCAATTATTGACTGACTGACTGACTCAATTATTGACTGACTGACTGACTGACTCAATTATTGACTGACTGACTGACTGACTCAATTATTGACTGATAGTGGTCGGAGCACTCGCTTTACCCCGGCCAAGTTAAGCAGCGTCGAGCGTGGTTACCAGTTGGATGGGTGACCGTTTGCGCGCCTTGGCTTCAGTACAGTTCCCCCAGTTCACCCAGCTGTAAATGGGTACCTGCCCTCTTTAGGGTCAGGGAAGGTAAAGCAGCGAGGGAGAGGAGATGGGCGCCGCCCTCAATATGCTGGCCCTAGAGAAGTTGAGGTCTCTGACGCCTCGCTCCCCTACGACCTTATAGGTTATGGGACTCCTTTACCTTTTACCTTTAGACTGACTGACTGACTGACGAACTGACTGACTGACTTTCTTGCTTCCTCGATTGATGAATCAAATGCATAACTGATGGACGGACTGACGGCCTGATTGTCCACCCCCAGGCGGAGTACATCTTGCAGCAGGATCTGGCAGGAGCCATGTTCTGGACCTTGGACTTCGATGACTTCACGGGGCAGGCCTGTCAGGAGGGCGCCTACCCGCTCCTCAGAAAGGTCAAGGCCGTCTTCACTGGCAACCCTGACAACGCCGGTATGTAGCCGACACTGTCAGAGGCTTGTTGTGCAGGGGTGACGGGGTGAAGGTGGTGGTGGGGGTGGAGTTGTTGTTATCATAGAGGATTGTCACTACTATAATAACAGTACAGATTGTGGTTATGATGGTGTGGTAATCGTGGTGGAAGAGGAAGAGGGTGGTGGTGGTGGCTGTGTTGTTGTTTGTGCTTTTGTTGTTATTGTCATAGATGACTGTGACGACTGTGATGACAGAACAGATTGTGATGATGATGGTGTGGTAATGGTGGTGGAAGTGGATGGTGGTGGTGGTGGTGGTGGCTGTGTTGTTGTTTGTGCTTTTGTTGTAATTGTCATAGATGACTGTGACGACTGTGATGACAGAACAGATTGTGATGATGATGGTGGGGCAATGGTGGTGGAAGTGGGTGGTGGTGGTGGTGGTGGCTGTGTTGTTGTTTGTGCTTTTGTTGTTATTGTCATAGATGACTGTGACAACTTTGATGACAGTACAGATTGTGATGGTGAGGGTGTGGTTTTGGTGGTGGTGGTAGTGTTTGTGTTTTTGTTCTTATTGTCATAGAGGATTGTCACTACTATAATAACAGTACAAACTGTGATGGTGGTGGTGTTGTTTGTGCTTTTGTTGTTGTCATAGAGGATTGCCACTACTATAATAACAGTACAAACTGTGATGGTGGTGGTGTTGTTTGTGCTTTTGTTGTTGTCATAGAGGATTGTCACTACTATAATAACAGTACAAACTGTGATGGTGGTGGTGTTGTTTGTGCTTTTGTTGTTGTCATAGAGGATTGCCACTACTATAATAACAGTACAAACTGTGATGGTGGTGGTGTTGTTTGTGCTTTTGTTGTTATTGTCATAGAGGATTGCCACTACTATAATAACAGTACAAACTGTGATGGTGGTGGTGGTGTTTGTGCTTTTGTTGTTATTGTCATAGAGGATTGCCACTACTATAATAACAGTACAGACTGTGATGGTGGTGGTGGTGTTTGTGCTGTTGTTGTTATTGTCATAGAGGATTGTCACTACTATAATGACAGTACAGATTGTGATGGTGGTGGTGGTGTTTGTGTTTTTGTTGTTATTGTCATAGAGAATTGTCACTACCATAATGACAGTACAGACTGTGATGGTGGTGGTGGTGTTTGTGTTTTTGTTGTTGTCATAGAGGATTGTCACTACTATAATAACAGTACAAACTGTGATGGTGGTGGTGTTGTTTGTGCTTTTGTTGTTATTGTCATAGAGGATTGCCACTACTATAATAACAGTACAAACTGTGATGGTGGTGGTGGTGTTTGTGCTTTTGTTGTTATTGTCATAGAGGATTGCCACTACTATAATAACAGTACAGACTGTGATGGTGGTGGTGGTGTTTGTGCTGTTGTTGTTATTGTCATAGAGGATTGTCACTACTATAATGACAGTACAGATTGTGATGGTGGTGGTGGTGTTTGTGCTGTTGTTGTTATTGTCATAGAGGATTGCCACTACTATAATAACAGTACCGATTGTGATGGTGGTGGTGGTGTTTGTGCTGTTGTTGTTGTTGCCGTGGAGGACTGTGACTACTACGACGACAGTGAAGATTGTGATGATGATAGTGATGAGAGAATCATGATGATGGTGGCAGTGGTGATGTTTGTGGAGGTGTACTGATTACTGTCATAAAATTCAAAATCAAAAACACTTTATTATCTCAGAGACAGAAAAATTCACGCAGGTTACAAGCCATACTTAAAAGTAGTAAACATGTAAACATAAAATCACGGAAAAAATATTACAATACAGTATCGAAACATCATCACTCACCCATCACAACATAAAAAGCACCCACAAATGGGCAATACCTCAGCCGGTCATTAAGATAATAATTATACTAGATGTGAAAGATTGACCTGTTCAACTACCGTCATATCTGTTTGCAAGCGTGCATATATGTATGTGTCAACAAGCGTATGTGTTAGTGCGCTGGCGCTCGCAAGTATTTTATTTTTTATTTATTTATTTATTCTTTTATATCGAAGATAATGAAATAAGCACTCATGAGCTTTTTTACATCTAGTCCCCGTGTGTATGCAGTGTTGTCAATTTTGTCATCTGTTTCCACCGGCACACAATGGCCTACTCTTCCGAAAAGTGGAGCAGGATTTGACGTGTGCGCAAGATGTTCTGCATGCGTTCGAACACGGGCCTCGGTTTAAAGTTTCATCCGAAGGACTTTGTGTGTATGTGTCTGTCTGTCTGTCTGTCTGACTGTCTGTCTGTCTGTCTATCTGTGTCAGTGTGTGACATCAACTAGGTGTAATAGATTAACCTCTTCGACTACCATCATCATTCATCGTTCTCATTATCGCCAACCTCCTCCTCCTCATCACCATCATTACCACCATCCATGTTGTTTTCACTATCATCAGTATTATCCTTGTCGTTTCCCACGCTGAAGTCGGATGCGCTGGGCCTGACTTGTCAGGCGCCTAACGGCAGCGCGACGTATTTTCGCTCAAATGACAGACAACAACAGCAGTTGACTTTGAGCGTCTGACGAAGAAGGAGATGAAGAATGCATGTCGTCTGTTCCTTCAGATTCTGGAGCCGACAACACTCCAGCACCTCCAGTACTGATCAACAACAACAACAACATAAACAACAACAACATCATCAACGACGACGACAACAACAACAACAACGCCCCAGCGCCGCCCACGAAAGCTCCGACATCCACCACCACCACCACCACCACAACCACCACCACTACCACCACCACCACAATGGAAGATAACGTCCAAGAGGACAGGTTACGTCCCTTGCCGTCCCAATCCAACATGGCGGCAGCGGTGCATGGTTTCACGGTGTGTGTGTGGGTGGTGGGCACCCTCTGTTTCTACAAGCTCATTCATCGCTGCTGCTTTCACTCCGGCAGAACGAGGAACGGCCGAGGAGAGAAAGAGTTCTGATTTCTGCTCTTGTTTTGGGGTTTTTTTAATGTTCAAATAATGTACGCAGACCAATATTTAGAGTGTAAAGATTAATGCATAAATGGCTCGTATCAGAGCAGATAAAGAAAGAAATCGAAAAATGGGAAGAATATGAATAAATATATAATTATGACATAAAAGTATATATGTTTCAGTTACTACATGAACTCATATGGACATATGCACTGTATGCATGCACACATACATACATACATACGTACGTACGTACGTTCGTACGTACGTACATACATACATACATACATAACTGACAGAAGATTGTTAAAAAATAATAAAACAAAACAAAAACAAAAACAACACACCACCACATTAAAACTGCTCAACTGAATAAAAGGCACACATACATACATACATACATACATACATACATAACCGACAGAAGATTGTTGAAAAATAATAAACAAAACAAGAACAAAAACAACACACCACCACATTGAAACTGCTCAACTGAATAAAAGGCTGTTACCTTTCAGAGAGTGTGGTGGCAGGGTTTGATCTAATCTCCTAGGGGCAGACAAGTACACCATTGTGCAGTAAAACTTCAGAACCACTTGTGCCCTTGTGAAATATTGATATTTGGCAGCTTTTTTTTCTGTTTTAGTGGGAATTTATCAGCTCGGAAAGTGGATTATTTTTCTGGTATAAATGGACAGATTTTTTTCTCAGGCATGTTTGAAGCTACGTTGGTTCTTAATTATTTTTTTTTTTAGGGGTGTAGAATATTCGAAGTATTTTTTTAAATACGAAAGTGTAACTCTTGTATTTGTAGTTTTGACAGTGGATGTCAGTTGTTTGTCATCTATTTTGTTGTTTGTTTGTTTCGAGGGAGGAGAGGGTGGGTTTAATTTTGTTGGGTTTGTTAAAGTGTGTTTTATTTTTCTTCTGCTCCGAATCCATCTTATTTGTATGTTTTACTGTTGTTAGTGGGGGGGATTGTTTGTTTATTTTGGTTGTTTGTGGGCTGTATATGTTTATTCCCTCCCCTCTTTTGTTGTCTTTGCAGCAGAAGAAATGTGTGAAAAGAGCGAGAGAAAGACTCACTCTCACTCTCGCTCTCTATATCTCTCTTTCGTTCTATGTCTCTCTCATATATGAATACTACACCTTTTCGGAAATGTAATGGGTTTGCTTTTTGGCTTATATATATATAGTTTTTTTAATTGGGAAAAAAGTTATATTTTGATGTTTTTATTTTGTTCATCATATTTTATGGGTGGTTGTTGTTGATGTAGTTTTAAATTGACAGTATTGTTTTAAAATAAGTACGGCTTTTGTACAGGTTTACTTTTAATATTATATCTTCTTTATAAATCAATTAGGTTTGTTACATACTGATGCACTCTCTCTCTCTCTCTCTCTCTCTCTCTCTCTCTGTATTATGTATTACTATAACATTTGAGTAAAGATTGTAGAATTCAATATATTGACCTGCGTATCTGTCTCTATGTCCCTATCTGTCTATCTGCCTATCTGCCCATCTGTCTTTCTCTCCACTTCTTTGTTTTAATAACTGGTTGACTTTTGCCACACCTTTTGTCATGGATTTTCTAGTGCCTTGAATAGAAGGGGTTTTTCTGAGGATACGATAAATTCTCTCCTCTCTCTTCTCTCTCTCTCCTCTCTTTCTATCTCTCTATCTCTCTCTCGTCTCTCTCTGTCTCTCTCTCTGTCTCTCTCTGTCTGTGTCTGTCTCTCTCTGTCTCTGGCTGTCTCTCTCTCTCTCTCTCCTCTCGTCTTCTCTCTATCTCTCTGTCTCCTCTCTTCTCTCTCTCTTTGTTCTCTCTCTCTGCTGTGTCTGTCTGCTCTCTGTCTCTGGCTCTCTCTCTCTCTCTCTCTCTCTCTCTCTCTCTCTCTCCTCTCTCTCTCTCTCTCTCTCTCTCTTTTTCCCTCCCTCCCTCCCTCCCTTGTTTTGTTGATAGTCCCTAATCAGGGCAAGGGCCGGATGACAAAAAAAAAACATGCGAAGGTTTATTCAGTTACCCTTGGAAAATAAAGATTCATTCAAAGATTCAGCCAATCAGTCATTCTTCTCTCTCTCTCTCTCTCTCTCTCTCTCTCTCTCTCTCTCTCTCTCTCTCTCTCTCTCTCTCTCCTCTCTCTCTCTCTCTCTCTCTCCCTCTCTCTCTCTCTCTCTCCTCTCTCTCCTCTCTCTCTCTCTCTCTCTCTTAAATCCTTCGGATGAGACTATAAACCAAGGTCCCGTGTGCGAACGCACGCAGAACATCTTGCGCACACGTTAAATCCTGTTCCGCTTTTCGAAAGAGTAGGCCATTGTGTGCTGGTGGGAACAGATGACAGAATTTGCAAAACCGCATACACACGGGGACTGGATGTAAAAAAGCAAATAAGTGCTTATTCCATTATCCTCAATATAAAAAAAAAATAAAATATATAGATTTTTTTCTCTTATTTTTGTTGGAAAACTCTGATTTCAAACCTCCGCTGCCTTGCGGCCATACCTACTCATAGAAAAGGCTTCAGGAGTCAACCCTGAGGGAAAATCGGAGTCGCAAGTTATCGTTGCTGAAGAATTGGCAGGATTCTGCTCAAGTAGATTGAACACATCTTCATTCTACGTACCTGTGCGAAACAAGCAAAGCAAACCCAACAACAAAACAAAAAGCAACAACCGCCCCCCCCCCCCCCCCCCCCCCCCCCCCCCACCCAGCAAACGTCATTGGAGGGAGCTCTACTACACTTTCACAGATTTTTAAAAAATACAACCAAAAAACAGGCATCCGTCAGTCTCGTAAGACTATGGAGTTGCGCTCTAGGTGTTAACTCTCTAGAGCACAAAGCCTGGGTAAGTCAGTATGGAGGGCAAGCTGTTACCCATGCAGCAGACATCCCCTCTCTACGTCCTGGAATGGTCCATTGGACAGGCAATCGCTGATACACTTGGTTCCAAAAGCAACAACAACACTAACGAAAAAGAAAGATATTAACAAAATTGACAGACCATAGTGAGTAATATGACCTTTGCTTTTTTTAAAGATTTTTTTTCAAGCTACGGGCTGCAATTAGAGCAGCAAAGAACTTATTTGACATGCAGCACAAGCTCAGGGCCACTAATGCTGGTGGTTAGAGCATTGTGCTCGCGGTATGGCCACCCGAGTTGAGCCCAGGCCACCATCCAGACGCCCGTTCAAGGGGAATTTCCCCTGGAGTGAACATCAGTGCCGACTCCACTCTCCCGCAAGTCTTTTGGATGAGACTATAAACTGAGGTGCCGTGTGTGAACTCACGCAGAACACCTTGCGCATACGTTAAAACCCGTTCCGCCTTTCAGGAAGGGTAGGCCATTGTGTGCCTGTGGGAACGGATGACAAAATTTGTAATGTCACGTAAAACAACTGATTGCCACCAAGTTCATTCCTACACAGGGTAGTCACGCGCGCACATGCCCGTATGTGTGGGTGTGTGTGCGCCATGCTGTAATGTGTAAGTGTGTATGGATGGGTAAGGCTAGGTGCGTGCAAGAAGCATCATTACCATGTAGAAGAAGTTGAGGAAGAGAATGGAGAGTGAGTTAGAAGGCAACCATTGCAGGTGCTTGTTGGTCGGTTAGTCGGTCGTAAGGCTTGGTTGGTTGGTTGCTTGGTTGGTTGGATAGTTGGTTAGGGACCTAGTTATAGCTGGGTCGGATGGCTGGAGGGAGAGAGGCAAAGCAAGGCAAAGAATTCTCTATTTTGAGGATGAATCGGAGCTTTCATGTGCTTTTTTTCACACCCAGTCCCAGCTGTTATCCGGGATTATCAGGTAAAGGTAAAAGTAGTTCCCATAACCTATGTGGTCGTTTGGAAGGGAGGTATCAGAGACCTCAGCTTCTCCAGGGGCCAGCATATTGAGGGCGGCGCCCATCTCCTCTCCCTCGTTGCTTTACTTCCCTGACCTTAAAGAGGGCAGGTAGCCATTTTACAGCTTGGTGAACTGGGGGACTGTACTGAAGCCAAGGCTCGCAAACGGTCACCCATCCACTTGGTTACAACGCAGAGATAATAGCATGGTATTAAAACTGTCATGAAACTGGAAGACCAGAAAAACAGGGGGGAAAATGCTCGCATATTTCTAAACAAACATCATCAACAACAACAAAAACAACAAAAATCTCACACCAGTGTGTGTGTGTGTGTGTGTGTGTGTGTGTGTGTGTGTGTGTGTGTGTGTGTGTGTGTGTGTGTGTGTGTGTGTGTGTGTGTGTGTGTGTGAAAGTTGTTTATTACTTAGAATCATATCATGCACTCTTAATGTTTCTCAGATGTTGATGACTTCAAAATATGGGAACATTAAGAGTGTGTTTGTATGATTCTCAGTAATATATAACATCATTTGCTGAAGGCATTGATCATTCCACAGTAGCAAGGTTACAAAAGCCCTTCCTAGGGCATTGAACATTGCCGTCTGCCTTGATCAATTGTTTTTTCCTAAAATTTTGGCTCTCTAATTCACTTAGCCGTCAACAGATATTAAACTAAGAAGGAGAAGAAGAAGAGGAAGAAGAAGAAGAGGAGGAGAAGGAGGAGGAAGAAGATCAAGAATAAGAAGAGAGAGAGAGGTTTCGTAAGATTCGTGTCATTACAATGATTTCAACAGATTCATGTATCACGTATCAAAAACAAAATAGTAGAAGGCTCATGAATGTAAAATGCTGAAAAAAATACAGAACCTTCATCAGATTCACGTACAAGGGTTTACACGAATAATAAAAAGGGAAAAAAAACTAAATAGAGTTTCAGAAAATTCAAGTAAGAACACGTATTTCATCAGGTTCACGCCCAACATACCAGCTTTCTTTTACTAAAGAAGGAAGACTGAAAGGGGTGGGGGCGGGGTGGTTGTCGGTAGATGAAAGGGGGGTAGCGGCGGGTGGGGGGGGGGGGGGAGTACCGGTAAGGGGTAGGGGCTGGGGAAGGGGGGTGGGGGGCTGGGGTTAGATAAATGCTAGGGGTGGGTGAGCAGATAGAAAAGACTGGAATTCAGGAAGTGATTCTCATTGTCACCTGTACTGTGTGTGTGTTTCCCTGTCTGTCTGTCTGCGTTTGTGTCTGTCTGTGTGTCTGGGGTGTTTTGGTCTGTCTATGTGTGTGGTAACAAGGAAGAAAGTGTGTGTGTTTATGTGTGTCTGTGTCTATCTGTCTGTGTGTGTGTGTTCCTTTATTTAAGGTCTTTAACCTGTGGAGATAATAGAGGAGGAGGACAATAAAGACACCAAAAAATCCCATTATGTTCATTTTGTAAAATCTGGAGAAAATTCCCTTTATTTTCATTAAAACTATTCCACAGAAGCAGAATCTTTCTAAGTTCAAATAGTTTGCGAAGTTGCATGTTTGCAAAACCATACTCACACACACAAAAGCAAACACACGAACACACACGAACACACACATAGTTTACACACACAGAGCACACACACACTCTCTCTCTCTCTCTCTCTCTCTCTCTCCTCTCTCTCTCTCCTCTCTCTCTCTCGCACTCGCTCTCACGCACGCACGCACTCACGCGCGCGCGCGCGCACACACACACATACACACACAGGGGTACAGGATAGCCTAGTGGTTACATAATTGCGTTCGCAATCTGACGACCCGGGTTCGATTCCCGTTCAAGGGGATATTTTTGCCTGGAGTTAACATCAGTGCAGACTCCACTTCCCCAAAAGTCCATTCGGATGAGACTATAAACCGAGGCCCCGTGTGCGAACGCACGCAGAACATCTTGCGCACACGTTGAAATTCCTGATCCGTTTTTCCTAAGAGTAGGCCATTGTGTGCCGGTGGGAACAGATGACAAATTAATAAAACAGCACATACATGGGGAATGGGTTAAAAAGAAAAGCGCATAAGTGCTTATTCAATTATCCTCGATATAAAAGACTTCTAAAAATAATAAAACTCACAAACACATCTTCTGTAAACTGACTATGAATATATGGCACTTCATGATTTTATATATTTATAGGCTGTATTCGGGGACACAGGATCCTTCTTTATCAAACGGAGAGAGGGGAAAACTCAAATCTCTATCTCGACCTGAAAGAGGGAGTGACAAAGCGCGGGCCAAGCCAAGGTGTGGAACACAAGAGCAATAACTAACTAATCAAAGTGTCTGCTGTGTGCAGGCACCTTTCAGGCTATACCTATTCAGAATAAATTGGCCGGGTGGAAGGGGTGGGGGTGATAAGACGGTCTGAGATAAAAACTACTTTGGAAATAAAAAGCAAAAACCAAATCGATATTCTTGGGAGAGACAGGGAGAGACAGGCAGACAGACACACTGTGTGTTTTATTTTTATATTTATTTATTTATTTATTCTTTTATATCGAGGATATAATAAGCATAAGCACTCATGTGCTCTTTTACATCCAGTCCCCGTGTGTATGCGGTTTGGTAAATTTTGTCATCTGTTTCCGCCGGCACACATTGGCCTACTCTTCCGAAAAGCGGAACAGGATTTAACGTGTGCGCAAGATGTTCTGCATGCGTTCGAACACGGGGCCTTGGTTTATAGTCTCATCCGAAGGACTTTGACGTGTGTGTGTGTGCGTGTGCTGTGTGTGTGTGTGTGGTGTGTGTGTGTGTGCGTGGCGCGCGCGCGCGTGCGTGCGTGCGTGTGGTGCGTGTGTGTGTTTGTGTGTGTGTTTGTGTGTGTGTGTGTGATAATGATGATGACCTTTTACTTGAAATAGTGATATGGGAATCGTGCAATTATCCCTGCAAACAGCACTTGAAACAGAAAACACACAAAAATAGAGCTAACTGACCTAAAAAAAAAAACCTCACTTATACGTACACACACGTGCGGATACACACACACACACGCCCGCACGCGCGCGCGCGCGCACACACACACACACACACACACACACACACCGACTCCACTTCCCCCAAAAGTTTTTTTCGGATGAGACTATAAACGGATGTCCTGTTAGCAAACGCACGCAAAACATCTTGCGTACACGTTAAAACCTATTCTACTTTTGGGAAGAGTATACCATTGTGTGCGGGTGACAACGGATGACAAAATTGACAAAACCGCATACACCATGAGACTGGATGTAAGAAAAAGCACATGAATGTTTATTCCATTATCCTCGAAATAAAAGAATAGATAATGGAATAAACATAAAATAAGCACACACAATCTCATATGCACGCATGCACGCGCGCGTGCACACACACACACACACACACACACACACACGCACGCACGCACGCACGCGCGCGCGCACACGCACACACACATAAAAAAGCAAATGCATTGCTTATTCAATGTACCATCTGGAAATACACATTTGACTTGACTTGACATACACACGTGAGCGCGCGCACACACACACACACACACACACACACACACACATCAAATCGAACCAAAACCAAACATACATGCACATCAAACTTCTGTGGCTGCAATCTCATAGAACACACACGCACACGCACACATACACACACACACACACACACACACACACACACACACCACTAACCGACACAGTATACATGTAGCCTACAACCAAGACCAATCTTCCACGGTAGCCACTTAAAACCAGACCCACTACTGTACAGGTGAACAACTCCTACCTAAGTCTTGCCACAGACCTTCACACACACACACACACACAGTCACACACAACCACACACACACAGTCACACACAACCACACACAACCACACCCTCCCAAACGCCTGTGTTTCGACTGAACTGGGGGCTAGGCTGGGCTAGGCTAGAGTAGCAGGGATCGGTCTGTCTGTGTGTTGTCGTGTGTATTGTATGGTACCACTTTCAGCTTGGGGGACAAGACTTGGTTTGGGGAAAAAATAAATAATGCTTTCTACACGAGAGATTTCGTTTTCCACACTGCTTGTACTGCTGAGTTTGCCAGGTCAGTTCTGAAAGTGTTTGTGTGTGTGTTTGTTGTGATTCGTGGGTTTTGTGTGTAGAGGGTGGGTTTTTTTTAAAGGGGTGTAGGGGTAGGGTGTGTCGTGCGCTTATGTGTAAGGTAGTTCGCGTCGTAGCAGGAAGTACAAAGGAGCAGAGAGTGGAATTTGGTTTGTGTCGAAGTGTGTGGTGTTGTGGAGTGGTGGTGTGTTTGGGTGTGAGTTTGTTGGCTTGTTGTGATGAAAATGGCATGTTTTGTTTGATATTTTTGTGTATGATTGGTTAGTTATTGGTGTGTCAATGTGTGTGTGTGTGTGTGTGTGTGTGTGTGTGTGTGTGTGTGGGTGTATGTGTGCGCGCGTGTGTATGTGTGTGTGCCGGAGTGTCTACTGTCTGCGTGCACGCGTGTGTATGCATGTGCACGTGTGTATGAGGTTATGTTTGCATGAGTGTGTCACTCTGTGCGTTGTTTTCTTCGATTTTACGTATGTTCACGTTAAGCGGTATTACTATTAGACAAGAAAACTACCGAAAAAGGCTCAAAGTGAGATATGTGTCTTCATATGTGTTTCTAATGAAATACTGGTTTAAAAATGCAAATAAAATAACGAAAAAACACGACAGAAACAATGTCAATTAACAAACAAAACATACAAGTGAAAACATTCAAACTATGCCAGAAAAAATGTTTTTGCTATCATAAAATCTGCTAATGTTTACCTGAATCAGCACATTCTATACAGTGTGTGTATGTGTGTGTGGGTGTGCTTATGTGTGTGTTGTGATGTGCGTATGTATGTATGTTATGAGCGTGTGTTGTGCATGGTGTGTGTGTTGTGTTGTTGTGTGTGTGTGTGGTGTGTGTGTGTGTGCGTGGTGTGTGTGTGTGTGTGTGTGCGTGTGTGCTGCGTTGTGCTGGTAAGTGATTGTGTGTGTGCAGACACACTCACAGCGTACTTTTTCAGTTGTATATATAGATAGATAGATGAATAGTAGATAGATAGATAATTAGATAGTAGGTAGATAGATAGATGATAGATATGCAGATGCAGATGATATAGATAGTAGATAGATAGATAGATAGATAGATAGCAGATAGATAGATAGATAGATAGATAGATAGATATAGATAGGCAATAGATAGATAGCAATAGATAGAAGACAGGAAAGATAGATAGATAGATAGATGATAGATAGATAGATAGACAGATAGATAGATAGATAAAAGATAGATAGATAGATAGATAGATAGTGACAGATAGACAGATAGATAGATAGACAGACAGAAGCATACAGACAGACAGATAGATAGATAGATAAAATAGTAGATAGATAGATAGGCAGATAGATAGATAGATAGATAGATAGCAGATAGATAGATGGGCAATAGATAGAAAGACAGACAGATAGATATATAGATAGATAGATAGATAGATAGATAGATAGATAGATAGATAGATAGATAGATAGACAGATAGATAGATAGATAGACAGATAGACAGATAGATAGACAGACAGACAGATACAGACAGACAGATAGATAGATAGATAGATAGATAGATAGAAGAAGATAGATAGATAGATAGATAGGTAGATAGATAGATAGGCAGATAGATAGACAGACAGACAGACAGACAGATAGATAGATAGATATATAGATAGATAGATAGAAGATAGATAGATAGATAACAGATAGATAGATAAATAGATAGATAGCTAGATAGATAGATAGATAGACAGACAGACAGACAGACAGATATAGTAATAGATAGATAGATAGACAGACATACAGACACTGAGACAGGCAGATAGAAAGAGAGACAGACAGACAGACAGAGAGATAGATAGATAGATAGATAGATAGACAGACAGACAGACAGACACTGAGACAGGCAGATAGATAGACAGACAGATAGAGAGATAGAGAGGGAAATAGATAGAGAGATAGATAGATAGATAGATAGATAGATAGATAGACAGATAGATAGATAGATAGATAGACAGATAGATAGATAGACAGATAGATAGACAGTATTTTCATTCGTGTCCAACTCAAGGGTAGGGAAGGGTGTGTCTGATCGGCCTGTTCCCCTCCCAGTGCTCTTCTGTTATTATTTTAAAAACAGGTGTGGCTCACACCCAGTATAGCGTCCAGGACCCAGATTTGACAGAGCAGTGTCAGCTTTCTACTTGTGTTAAAGCCAGTAGTGGTGGCCTAGTGCAGAATCTATGCAGGCTTTCGCTTCTAATGGCTTGTGTGTCGCAACCATTCTTTCCAAGATTGAAGATTATTTCGTGAATGTTTGTATAGATCAGATATAGGTGTAGGATTGAAGTCCAGGAGGTTTTGGCTTACCTGATTCTGTCAGAGGAATAATGTTTTGTGTTGCGTTGTATTGTACTGTAATGTATTGTACTGTACTGTACTGTATTGTTTTGTATTGTATTGTATACCATTTCCAGACAAAGCAGATATCTCTGCATAATACCGACTGCTCTTCCAGGGCAGAGTGCGTAGCCACAAGATTAGCGCCATCCATTTTTTTCCTGTTTCCAAGTGTACACGTCTGTTTCCCATAATTATGAGAATGGCTTTTTTCTGTAAAAAAAAAAAAAAAGCTACCAGGGACAGCTCTTTTACCGAGGGTTCTTTTGCTTGCACAAAATGTGTACTACATAAGGAACCTAGGTTTATCATCTCTTCTTAAAGACTAGCACCTAGAGTACCACCCAAGGTGTGATGGATGTGGCGGGGGAGGTGATGGGGAAGAAGAGTTTGTGTTAAAACGGGGTTCGAACTCTTGATTTGTCGCTTTCTAGGCAGACGCGTTATCCGCGGGCCACTGCTAAGAACAACATTTTCCTGTACTGGGAGTCTGCGTGCTGTTCTCAGCAGCTGCCAACCCCAATCAAACAATCGTTTGGGCAAGCTGGAATTAGATATAATATTATAAAGACGATAGACAAAACTGTTGCGTACACCAAAATTTCACCATTGGTGAACCTCGGAGCTCTAGCAGAGAGAGGAACGAAGCGTGGAACAGATGTGAAGACATAGTTCTACCAAAGGCGGCGTTTGTAGTTTATCAACACAGCGTTAAAAGTTTTCAGTGTTGCCCGAGCTCCTCCACTTCCAAAGTTAACTTAGTGACAGGGGACGGATAGCCTGGTGGTTAGAGTAACGCACTCGTGATCTGCTGATCCGGGTTCGAATCTTGTTCAAGAGGATTTTTTTCCTCTGGAGTTAACCTCAGTGCTGACTCCACTCCCCTCAAAAGTCCTTTGGATAAGACTTTAAGCTGAGGTCCCGTGTGCGAACGCACGTAGAACATCTTTCGCACACCTTAAAACCCGTTCCGCTTTTCGGAAGAGTAGGCCATTGTGTGCCGGTGGGAACGGAAGGCAAATTGACAAAACCGCATGCACACGAGAGCTGGATGTAAAAAAAAAGATGAGTGCTTATTCCATTATCCTCGAACTAAAGAATAGTGTACAGCAATAGTCTCCAGTGTCGGTGTAGCCGGTGTCTTGTATAGATCTGTAGATAGATCCATTTGTACCTGGCCAGTCCCTCTGTGTCTCTCTGAGCAGAGTCCCTCTGTGTTTGTCTGTCTGTAGGTCTGTCTCACTGTGCGGTGTGTGTGTGTGTGTGTGTGTTGTGTGTGTGTGTGTGTGTGCGCGCGCGTGTGTGTGTGTGGTGTGTGTGTTTGTGTGTAGTGTTTCTGTCTGTCTGTCGTCGGTCTGTAGTATGTCTCTCTCTGTCTCTCTGTCTCTCTGTCTCTCTGTCTCTCTCTCTCTCTCTCTCCTCTCTCTCTCTCTCTCTCCCCCCTCTCGCTCGCTCTCCCTCTCTCCCCCCTCTCTCTCTACATCTCTCCCCCCCCCTCTCTCCCCCCCTACCCTCTTTCTCTCCAAAGAAAGGAGCACACAGAAACACCCACTTTCTTACAAAGTTTTCCTTTTCACGTAGAAGTAGAGTTTTTGTTTAGTTAATGAAAACGTGATTTTAAAACAGCCGTCCATTCAGTCACTACCCCTCACCCATAAGAAAAAATAAATCAATTGAATTTTATATGAAATTAAATTTTATATATATATATATATATATATATATTTGCTTTCACTTTTAAAGAGAGTGCTCTCATGTGTAAGTGTAAGTGTAAAAAATAAATAGTGATTATTAAAATGTATGATTATTACACACAATGCATACATACATTCATTCATACATATTCATATATATAATATATATATATATATATATATATATATATATATATATATATATATATATATCCTTACCACTCTGATAGTGTGACTGAATGCGCTGGTTTGAACCACTCAGACGATTTATCATTGACAAAGGCTTCGTGCTGAGTTTAGGGCGTGAGGCAAGCTTGTTGGTTGGTGGGTTGGCTGGTTGTTTGGTTTTGTTGGTTGGTTGGCTGGTTGCTTGCTTGCTTGCTTACTTGCTTGCTTGCTTGCCTTCTACCTAGCTAGATAGCTAGTGTCCTTGGATACTTTGTGTGTGTATAGTTGAGTGCGTGTGTGTTGTGTGCGCGCGCGCGTGCGTTCGTGTATGGGTACACGTGTGTGCCTACATGACTACGTGTGTGAGCACGCGTTCGTGACCTTGAGCACGCACACGTATATAATTTATATGTATATTTAAGTATGCATGTATGTGTGTTGCAAGTGTATCTGCGTGCATCTATGCAAGGACACTGGCAGAGAGAAAAGTAAGGAGACTGGTTAGTGTTAGTCTAGCCTACATGCATGAGAGCAGGCTGGACACAGTACCTCCGATCCCGTAATGTCACACTGACAGACTTTGAATGAGAAGGGGGGGGGGGGGGGGGGGGGGGGGGGGGAGGAGAGGGGGGGGGGAGGGTTAGGGTAAGCGGAGATTGTGGGGCAGAGATCGTGACTGAATGGGGTGTGTGTGGAGGGGGAGGGAGGTGGAGGAGGGGGGTGGGGGGGGGGGGGGGGTTGTGCTTGTTGAAGCGTTTCGGACTAACCTATCTATGTCTGTGTCTTTTTCTTCCGTGTGTGTGTGTGTGTGTGTGTGTGTGTGTGTGTGTGTGTGGTGTGTGTGTGTGTGGTGTGTGCGCGCGCCCGTATGTGTGAGTGTGTGTGTGTTGGTGTTTCTAATTGTGACTATTTTGTCTGTCTGTCCTGTCTGTCTGTCTGTCTGTTTGTCTGTCTGTCTCTCTCTCTCTCTCTCTCTCTCTCTCTCTCTCTCTCTCTCTCTCTCTCTCTCTCTCTCTCTCTCTCTCTCTCTCTCTCTCTCTTTCTAGGTTTTTTTGTTGTTGTTTTTCGTGGGGAGAGAGGGGGGGTTGTTTTTTAAAAGTTTTTGTTCCCTTTGTTTTTACTGTGTGAGTGTATGAATATTGGGTTTCTTATTGAGATGTACCCCTACGGGCGGGGACTGGATGTTAAAAAAAGCACATGAGTGCTTATTCATTATCCTCGAAATAAAAGAATATGTCATTCGATCTCTCTCTCTCTCTCTCTCTCTCTCTCTCTCTCTCTCTCTCTCTCTCTCTCTCTCTCTCTCTCTCTCTCTCTCTCTCTCTCTCCTCTCCACACACACACACACACACACACACACACACACACACACACACACACACACACACACACACCTTCCGGGATGGGAAAGACAGAAAGAAAAAAGAACGAAAGAAAGAAGAGGGGAGGCTGAGGTGTCGACACTTATTCATAACCACGTGTCTGAGAGAAGGACAAGAAAGACTGTTAGAAAGAAGGCAGTCTCCTGACAGAGACTTTGAGAGATCTTCTTTATGAGACTTTGAGAGATCTTCTTTATGAGACTTTGAGAGATCTTCTTTATGAGACTCTGCCCTATGAAACAGCCCATGGGCGTGACAGATGTAAAGTGTGTGGAATGAGATTCCTTCAGTACAGGCTTCAGAGCTCTCTAGAGAAAGGGAGGGGATGGGGGAGGATACAGAATGATAATCTGCAATGTCGACAATAAACGCTCATACACCACAAAATTAATATGAGTTAGGGTCTACCAACATCGCTAAATACCAGTTTATTCCCTGGTGGTTCCTTTACAAAAGAAATATAATTGTATCTTGGCAACATTGTTGAATACTAGTTTATAATCTGACAGTTCTTTACAAAAGAAACATAGCTACATGCTGGCAACATTGTTGAATACTAGTTTATACCCTGACAGTTCTTTAACAAAGAAACATAGCTACAGATTGGCAACATTGTTGAATACTAGTTTATAATCTGACAGTTCTTTAACAAAGAAACATAGCTACAGATTGGCAACATTGTTGAATACTAGTTTATAATCTGACAGTTCTTTAACACAGAAACATAGCTACAGATTGGCACCATTGTTGAATACTAGTTTATAATCTGACAGTTCTTTAACAAAGAAACATAGCTACAGATTGGCAACATTGTTGAATACCAGTTTGTACACTGAGAGTTTCTTGTCATTGTTTTGGTGAGTTTTAACTGCGGTAGTGTGCATCTGCAAAGCTTTTTGTTCATAAATACATTCATTAGTATTTTCTCTCGTTACGTATTTGAGAGAGAGAGAGAGAGAGAGAGAGAGAGAGAGAGAGAGAATGAATTGAACTGAGTTGAATGAATTCTATTTAAAGAGGGTTATGGCATAAGCAAACATGCTTTTTTACAACTAGCTCTCTTCGAGAGAGAGAGAGAGAGAGAGAGAGAGAGAGAGGAGATAGAGACAGACAGACAGACAGACAGACAGATGGACGGATGGACGGACAGACAGACAGACAGACAGACAGACAGAAGATAGAAAAACAGACCGGCAGACAATAAAGCAATTCATCAGAGCCAACTGTATTGTTCAGAAGGCGGTGTATTCCTCTTTGGTTATTCTGTGCCAGTGTATACAGTGTCTGTGAGGGCATTGTCATGATGCCATGATAACAGAGAACATAATGGACGTCTTGATTGTGTACCACGGTGCTGTAAGCTGTAAGCCCTCTGATGACATGTACAGGATTCCTTCCTTCATTCCGTAGATGTGCCATCCTTTGCTCGTAACCTGACTGTATTTCTCTCTGTTTGAGGTAACAAAACAGTTGATTTTGTTTTTACATTTTGAATTCTCTTACATATAATAATAATAATAATAATAATAATAATAATAATAATAATAATAATAATAAATGGAACTTATATAGCGCTATACCTTGCAAAGACAAATCAAAGCGCATGCATTCAACCTAATCTTACAGTCACACAACCAATGACAAATAAACAATAGTTTGAACAAATTTTACAAACATGGTACGCTGCAGACCAAATCTATGAAATAAAATTGCAATAGTCAAATGTTTTTTCCAAAAAACAAACAAACAAAAACAACAACAACAACAACAACAACAACAACAACAACAACAACACACACACACACACACACACACACACACACACACACACACACACACACACACACACACACACACACACTCACACAGGTCATATACTTTAGCAGGGTGATAGGACATGGGTTAATGAAGGGTGGTATATTTCATATCAGCAGACTTCTTGATTTCCTCCATGATGGCTAGATGTGGTGGTCATAGTGATGCGCTCGTGATCTGCTGACCCAGGTTCGAATCTCATTCAAGACGATTATTTTCTCTGGAGTTAATATTAGTGCCGACTCCACTCCCCCCCCAAAAAAATTCCTTCGGATGAGACTAGAAAGCGAGGTCCCGTTTGTCAACGCACGCAGAACATCTTGCGTACAAGTTAAAACCCGTTCTGCTTTTCGGAAGAGTAGGCCATTGTGTGCCGGTGGGAAACGGATGACAAAATTGACAAAACTGCATACACACGGGGACTTAATGTAAAAAAGCACGTAAGTGCGTCTTCTATTATCCTCGAAATAAAAGAAAGAAAGAAAGAAAGAAAGAATGAATGAAAGAAAGAAAGAATGAATGAATGAACGAATGAATGAATGAATGAAAATCATAGGTATTTATACCCTTAACCCTTTACCATTCGCATTTCTGACAGAGAAACTCTCTGTAGTATTCGGAAATTTACGCTGTTTTTTCAGAGAATAAGGTACCTCAAGTACACATAGTCCTGTACAGTTACTATTGTTCGCAGAGCAGTCATATTTGGCCAAAGTATTCATATGATGTCATACTTTGTTCTGCACCCCAAGATGTGTGTCCTACCTACATGTGTCGTGCTGCTGTCCCCTCTTTGTCACCAAATACAGGTAACATTGCAGTGACATCATGCTGTGAGTCTACAACTACCCTCTAACATGCGCAATATAGGTATGTGATTAACAAAAATAATATGTGTGGTCCTGCCTGAATGTGTCCTCCATCGCATCCACCGTCATGGTAATCCAATCGAACATTCACACGTCACAAAATTACTGTCACCAAGTCTACACTTCTTCAGTGGAAAGTATTCAAACATATTGAAAATGACGTTGACTAATGCGCGTATATTCATTATTTAGAAATATATGCTGACGCCTACTATTTACAGACACTAGTGTGTCCTTCACCAATAGCTAGCTACATGGCTGTCACAATGCAGGTGTCACAGCCAGTGTCGCGTCCAGGTGTGTTGGCGTGTTTCTCAGGTGAAAATACTGATTAATTTTGAGAAATCTGGTTTTCATCATAATATTACTGATCTGTGACTCAGAAAATGTCAAATCAGTAGACCAGTAGAGATGAAGCCTCGGCAAACGCTTGATCCCCATCATGATCAAAACTGACAGGTGAGCCCAAATTTCATCAGGTGTTGTTTCTGTCCGTAATGGATCTATGACTAAGCCTTTCACAGCGATCTTTTGCCTGGCATAGTTGTTAGTTTCATCTGCTACAATTTGAAAAAAATGTTGGGGCACAAACAAAACAAAGTAATCTAAGAGCTTGGCTTTCAGTGGGAGAGTTTGTGCCGGCCCAGTCATCAGCGTGAAGTCTTGCACTGAGCAAGGCACTTGTGTGCTGCGCCATGTCGTCTGCTATGAAGCCAAAGGAATGTTATCCTAAGCATCACTTTCCGACTCACTACCTTCTCCTATTTCATCTCTTTCTTCTACATCTACTTCAACATCAGACTCAACATTTTATTCTCTTTCGAACTGTTCCACTTGCGCCAAAATAGCTTCAATTTCCACATCAGTATATTCTCCCAAATTGTATGCTCAATCTTTGCTGCCATTTTTAGCAACAAGAAAGCGTGGGAAAGACAAAGCCAGTCACTGGCCAATTTCTTGTGAAAGGGAGGCTGTGTAGCACTGAATTTGGTGTCCATTCCTTCCTTAGTTTATGCTGACCTCAGTGGAATGTTCATTCATAGTGTGCGTGTACTAGGTAGAGCTTAGTGCGTGAGGGAAAATCCCCACTAGGCTGAAATGACGTCCGGCGGGCTGCGGCGGGTATAAATAGATGCGGGCGAGCGGGCAGCGGCGGGCTACGGCGGGTAAAAATGGGAAAGGGTTAACTTGCCATCTCCATCACCTCTCCGAAAAGTCACTAGCATATCACATCGCTATTTTCAATCAGCTACTATGTCTTGGGCAAGTGGAACCTGGCGGAGCCCATCCCTCCCCGAGTTCGAGATTGCATGCTGGGCGTGTTCGTGACACACTAAGAGGCTGACCCTCCTGGCAATAAGTGGGTTCCCCTACTTCCATCTCTGTTTTAATCAACGCCAGGAGCTGTCAAGCTAAAAGGGCGTAAGTCTTTACCACTTACTACTTCACAGGACTCCTTTAGACACGGGACGTCTGCGTGTAGACTGTGTTTACTCAGATAAGTGCTGTGGTGGGGGGGGGGGGGGGGGGGGGGGGGCACTTCGATCTCCGGTTATTGGCTTACTTGTCTGCTTGGTTGATTCGTTGATCTGTTACGTCCTGCTGTTGTTTCTAGAGTGACTCAGCGTAGACCTACTACTGTGGAGAGAAATGGATTGTGTGAGGCAGTGAGTTCCATTTAGGCAGGATTCCGAGTTTTAGTTGTTGTTGGTGGTGGGGGGTGGGGGAGGGGGCGTTTGCTTGGTTAAAGGCCGGGTGCTAGTCTTTAGGGTATTTGTGGTGTTTTGTCCGTTATATTGTAAAATGTGTCAACTGTCAAGTGCATGTAAAAGAGCTCCTAAAGTAACATACATACGCACATAAGTTTTTATATACATAATTGTTTGTGCGCGCGCCCACGCACACACGCATGCAAGCACCCGCCCTACTCCCCACCCCTTACACACACACACGCACGCACGCACGCACGGGCGTACGCACACACAAACACACGCACGCACACACACACACATGGATATGTGTGGGAACGGATGACAACATTTACAAACCTGCATATACACGGGGACTAGGGATAAAAGCACATGAATGCTTATTCCATTATCCTCGAAATAAAAGAATAAAAAGTTGGGTTTTTTAATATATTAAAAATAAAAACACACGCATGCACGCACACACACACACACACACACACACACACACACACACACACACACACACACACACACACACACACACACACACACTGAGAGCGACTGTCAAACAGACAGACAGACAGACAGGCGGGCAGGCAGGCAGGCGGGCAGATGGACGAGCAGGGAATTGAAACAGACACAGAAGAAATAGTTATCAGCAATGTGGTTAGAAAATGTGTAACCATGTTATACTGATGTGGATCGTAATCTTGTTTGTCTTATTCTTCTTGTTGTTGTTCTTTCTTCTTTTTTCTTGTTCTTTTGTCTTCTTTCTTCTTCTCTCTTCTTCTTTCTCCTCTTCTTCCTCTTCCACTTTTCTTCTTCTTGTTCTTTTTCTTCTTGTTTTCCTCCTCCTCCTCCTCCTTTTCCTCCTCCTCTCCTCCTTCCTTCTCTCCTCCTCCTCTGTCTCTCTCCTTCCTCTCTTCTTCTTCTTCTTCTTCTTTTCTTCTTCTTCACTTCTTTTCTCTTCTTCTTCTTCTCTGTCGTCCGTCGTCGTGTTCGTCTTATCCTTGTTGACATTGTCATTGATGTCTCTCTGGTTATCATCATCATCGTCAACCGACAAAAACAGCAACAACAACATCATCCTCGTCATCATCACCATTAGCAGCAACAGCACAGCAGAACAACAGCACCAGTAGCCTCATCAGCACAACAGCAACAACAAGAAAACTTATGTGTAAACTTCACCACTTTCAAACGCTCCTGTCACGTTATTCAAGCGAAGGGAAAACCGGTTTTCACTATCATCAAAATCAGTGTCAGTTTCCCACCAATCCCCCCCCCCCCCCCCCCCCCCTGATAAGTCTAAAGGTCTCCAAACTTGTATGCTCCCCTTTGAAATTTATCTCCTCTCCCCCCCCCCCCCCCCCCCCCTTCCCCCCAGGGTAGTGGTGGAGTTTGTGTCCGGCCTATTATGTAAAGGTAGTCTAGCATTACGTTGAATAGTGTCACGGATCGTGTCTCGCTTCAGAACTAAGAATTGAAAAATATTTGCGTAGGCATTTTATTTTGGTGGCTTGAATGAAAAACGTGGCAAGGTGAGGAGGCTGTATTCGTGTTGGTTTTTGTCTTCATAGAACACATTTATTCGGGTTTTTTGTTTATACTCCAAAAGACCTTCAAGTTATGTTAAAAAAAGGAGGTGTTTGCATAAAGAGCGATGTTTACATTCCAGTATTCATTTCATCGCCTGTCGTCTGCCAGTATCTCTGAGCATAATATTTGTTTTACATGGTGTAATACATGCACGCATGCGTACAGAAAGACACACATACATACATACATACACGCATGCACGCCCTCGTATACACGCACCCACGCCGCGC
>CM054134.1:121526345-121553614 GCA_028751875.1 Rapana venosa
GGTATGTTTGTGTATGTGTGTGTGTGTTGTGTGTGTGTCTGTGTGTGTGTGTGTGTGTGTGTGTGTGTGTATGTGTGTGTGTGTGTATGTGTGTGTATGTGTGTGTGTGTGTGTCTGTATGTGTGTGTGTGTCTGTATGTGTGTATGTGTGTGTGTATGTGTATGTGTGTGTATGTCTGTGTGTCTGTCTGTCTGTCTGTATGTGTGTGTATTGTGTGTGTGTGTATGTGTGTGTGTCTGTATGTGTGTGTGTGTGTGTCTGTATGTGGTGTGTGTCTGTGTGTGTGTGTGTGTGTGTGTCTGGTGTGTGTGTGTGTGTGTGTCTGTGTGTGTGTGTTTGTGTTGTGTGTGTGTCTGTATGTGTGTTGTGTGTGTGTCTGTGTGTGTGTCTGTGTGTGTGTCTGCGTTGTGTGCGTTTGTGTATGTATGTGTGTGTGTGTGTATATATGTGTGTGTGTGTATGTGTGTGTGTCTGTCTGTCTGTATGTCTGTCTGTCTGTGTCTGTGTGTATGTGGTGTGTGTGTGTCTGTCTGTCTGTGTGTGTATGTGTGTGTGTTTGTGTGTGTGTGTGTTGTGTGTGTGTCTGTGTGTATGTCTGTGTGTCTGTCTGTCTGTCTATCTGTCTGTGTCTGTGTGTGTGTGTGTGTGTGTGTCTGTATGTGTGTGTGTCTGTCTGTCTGTCTGTGTGTCTGTATGTGTGTGTGTGTATGTGTGTGTGTGTGTATGCTGTGTCTGTGTGTGTGTCTGTCTGTGTGTCTGTATGTGTGTGTGTGTATGTGTGTGTGTGTATGTGCATGTGTGTGTATGTGTGTGTGTCTTTCTGTCTGTGTCTATATATATATGTGTGTGCTCTCTGTCAGCAGCGGTGAGGGGGGAATACAGCCCGGACCTGGCGGGGCTGATCGTGGCCTGCAGTGCGGCCTTCCTCCTCTTCCTCGTCTTCATCATCATGCTGGCCCTCGCCCTGACCTGGTCAGTGCAGTGGCCTGTGTCTGCCATGCCTCAGTCTCTGTACCTTTCCTGCCATGCCTCAGTCTCTCTGTGTTTTTCCTGCCATGCCTCAGTCTCTCTCTGTGTGTCTTTCCTGCCATGCCTCATTCTCTCTGTGTCTTTCCTGCCATGCCTCAGTCTCTCTGTGTTTTTCCTGCCATGCCTCAGTCTCTCTCTGTGTGTCTTTCCTGCCATGCCTCATTCTCTGTGTCTTTCCTGCCATGCCTCATTCTCTCTGTGTGTTTTTCCTGCCATGCCTCAGTCTCTGTGTGTCTTTCCTGCCATGCCTCATTCTCTGTGTGTCTTTCCTGCCATGCCTCATTCTCTCTGTGTCCTTCCTGCCATGCCTCAGTCTCTCTAGATGTGTGTCTTTCTGCCATGCCTCAGTCTCTCTCTCTCTGTCTTTCCTGCCATGCCTCAGTTCTCTGTCTTTCCTGCCATGCCTCAGTCTCTGTCTTTCCTGCCATGCCTCAGTCTCTGTGTCTTTCCTGCCATGCCTCAGTCTTTCTGTGTGTCTTTCCTGCCATGCCTCAGTCTCTCTGTGTGTCTTTCCTGCCATGCCTCAGTCTCTCTCTGTCTTTCCTGCCATGCCTCAGTCTCTCTCTGTCTTTCCTGCCATGCCTCATCTCTGTGTGTGTTTTTCTGCCATGCCTCAATCTTGTGTGTCTTTCTGCCATGCCTCATTCTCTGTGTCTTCCTGCCTATGCCTCTTTCTTTAGATAGATGGCTTGATGAAAAAAAAAGCAAATGTACTGCTTATTCAATGTACCATCTGAAAATAAAAGTTTGACTTTGACTTTGCCTCATTCTCTGTGTGTCTTTCCTGCCTTTCCTCATTCTCTGTGTCTTTCCTGCCATGCCTCATTCTCTGTGTCTTTCCTGCCATGCCTCATTCTCTGTGTGTTTTTCCTGCCATGCCTCATTGTCTCTGTGTGTCTTTCCTGCCATGCCTCATTCTCTGTGTGTTTTTCATGCCATGCCTCATTCTCTGTGTGTCTTTCCTGCCATGCCTCATTGTCTCTGTGTCTTTCCTGCCATGCCTCATTCTCTGTGTCTTTCCTGCCATGCCTCATTCTCTGTGTGTTTTTCCTGCCATGCCTCATTGTCTCTGTGTGTCTTTCCTGCCATGCCTCATTCTCTGTGTGTTTTTCATGCCATGCCTCATTCTCTGTGTGTCTTTCCTGCCATGCCTCATTGTCTCTGTGTCTTTCCTGCCATGCCTCATTCTCTGTGTGTCTTTCCTGCCATGCCTCATTCTCTGTGTGTCTTTCCTGCCATGCCTCATTGTCTCTGTGTGTCTTTCCTGCCATGCCTCATTCTCTGTGTGTCTTTCCTGCCATGCCTCAGTCTCTCTGTGTGTTTTTCCTGCCATGCCTCAGTCCCTCTCTGTGTGTCTGTGCCTGCCATGCCTCAGTCCCTCTCTGTGTGTCTGTGCCTGCCATGCCTCAGTCCCTCTCTGTGTGTCTGTGCCTGCCATGCCTCAGTCCCTCTCTGTGTGTCTGTGCCTGCCATGCCTCAGTTCCTCTCTGTGTGTCTGTGCCTGCCATGCCTCAGTCCCTCTCTGTGTGTCTGTGCCTGCCATGCCTCAGTCCCTCTCTGTGTGTCTGTGCCTGCCATGCCTCAGTCCCTCTCTGTGTGTCTGTGCCTGCCATGCCTCATTCTCTGTGTGTCTTTCCTGCTATGCCTCATTGTCTCTCTGTGTCCTTCCTGCCATGCCTCATTCTCTCTGTGTCCTTCCTGCCATGCCTCATTCTCTGTGTGTCTTTCCTGCCATGCCTCAGTCTCTGTGTCTTTCCTGCCATGCTTTATGTTCCTGGAAAGTGAGCAAGCAAGCAAGCAGACGAGCAAGCAAGAAAACAAGCAAAACCTGACATTATTTTCTATCTTCAATCTTCTCGCATTCTCCTGGGCGATGAGAAGAAACCTGTCACAGTGTAATCACTGTGTGTGTGTGTGTGTGTGTGTGTGTGTGTGTGTGTGTGTGTGTGTGTGTGTGTGTGTGTGTGTGTGTGTGTGTGTGTGTGTGTGTGTGTGTGTATGTGTGTAGTGTGTGTGTGGTGTGTGTAGTGTGCGTGTGTAAGGTGTGTAAGGTGTGTGTGTAGTGTGTGTAAGGTGTGTGTGTTAGTGTTTGTGTTGTGTGTGAAGTGTGTGTGTTGTGTGTGTAGTGTGTGCGTAGTGTGTGTAAGGTGTGTGTGTAGTGTGTGTAAGGTGTGTGTGTAGTGTTTGTGTTGTGTTTGAAGTGTGTGCGTTGTGTGTGTAGTGTGTGTGTTAGTGTGTGTGCTGTGTAATGTTTGTGTTGTGTGTGAAGTGTGTGGTTTTGTGTGCAGTGTGTATGTAGTGTGTGTGCTGTTTTAGTGTGTATGTGTGTGTAGTGTGCATGTGTGTATGTGTGTGTATGTGTGTGTGTGTATGTGTAGTGTATGTGTGTAGTGCGTGTGTGTAGTGTAGTGTGTGTAGTGTGTGTGTGTGTGTAGTGCGTTTGTGTGTGGTGTGTGTGTGTGTGTGTGTTGTAGTGTGTGTGTGTGTGTGTGTGTGTGTGTGTGTGTGTGTGTGTGTGTGTGTGGTGTGTGTGTGTGTAGTGTGTGTGTGTGTGTATGTGTGTGTGTGTGTAGTGTATGTGCTGTGTAGTGTGTTTGTGTGTGTGTGTGTGTGCGTGTGTGTGTGCTGTGTCCAGTGTTGCGGAAGAAAGAACAGAGTGGGAAAGATGCTATCTACTTCTTCACAGTAGAGCAAGTTTTCCACGCGCACACACACATACACACACACACACACACACACACACACACAGCACGCACTTACACACACACACACACACACACACACACACACACACACACGCAGACATGTTCACAGACACATACATGCACGCTCGCGCGCACGCACACACACAAAAATACACACACACTCGCACACTCACACACACACACTGTTCAATAGATGATTATAACTGTTGTTTGTTTTGTTGTGTCAAAGAAGTCTACATGATTTTTATGGCAATCAAATAGTCTGAATCTGATTCTAAATCTAAATCACACACACACACACTTACGCGCACGAGCACACACCACACACACACACACACACACACACACACACACACACACACACACACACACACACATACACACACACGCCTGTGTTTAATGTAATGTTTAATGTTTGGTTTTAGTCGCGTCTGAGTGTGTGTGTGTGTGCGCGCGCATGTGTGTGTGTTTTTCTTTCTTTTTTTTCTTTGTGTCTATTTTTCTTATGGAAGTAGTTTTTATCATTATTGGTTATGGTAATAATGTAGTTAGATACTATTGATCAAGTTTTTTGTTCCAAGATAGATGGTTTGATGAAAAAAAAAAAGCAAAAGTACTGTTTATTCAATGTACCATCTGGAAATAAAAATTTGACTTGACTTGACTTGACTGTGTGAGTATATTCTAGCTGTGCCCGTTCCTATGTGCGTGAGTGCATGTGTACCACCCTGCCTGCCTGCCTGTCTTCCTGCCTGCCTGCCTATCTGCCTGCCTGCCTGCCTGCCTGTTTGGCTAACTTTTCTGACAAAATAAAAAATGCCTGTGTGCTTTAATCTATTCCCTTTTTAATATATAAAACCAAAGATGCGTCCCTCGTTTAGTTCTGTATTTCGGTCTTCCTTGAGTCTGAGACTTTTACAACATACTTAGAGAAGTATGTTCAAGATAAAATACTATCGCAAACTCCTATATTCTACAACAATCATATTCCCAATGTAGAAGTAGCAGAGAGCCACGAGGAGTGGAGGAAGCTGGTTGCAAAACCTCCAGTGGTACCACAATGATCTGCTAGACTACAGCATAAGTAAACTTGAAGGTGAAGAAATAGGGAACAGAATGGAGGCCAACTTTCAGGCCTTAATGACCACGAGGAAGAGACACAAACAGAAGTGCTGTGGGCATGTCTCACGATCCAAAGAGCTTGCCTAGACAGTCCTGCAAAACAAGGCACAGTGCAAGGAGGGAGAATAATAATAATAATAATGTATGGAATTTATATAGCATGAGAGGAGAATATATCTATATATCCTCTATAGAATGAGAGGAGGAAGACAGAGATGGGAGGAGGAGGACAACATGTCGGACTGGACAGACCTGAGGCTGAGTGAAGGAAGCACTGCCAGAGAGAGGCGGAGGAAGGAAGGATGGAAGGAAGACAGAGAGAGAAGGAGAGCTAGAGGGCTGGTCGTCAAGACATCAAGGAGGTCCCAATGGTCAGGAACACTACAGGATAATTATGTACTAGTGTAGCGATGTGTAATGTGATGGTCTGGCTGCTGTTCCCCAGCTTGACAAGGGGCTCGAGAAAAGTACAAGACATGTAATTTGGGGATATGTAATGTATGTACATATCAAATGTAAGAAAGGTAAAGGTGTCCTATAACAATGTGGTCGAAGGGGAGCGAGGCATCGGAGACCTCACTTCTCTAGGGGCCAGCATAGTGAGTGCGGTGCCCATCTCCTCTCCCTCGCTGCTTTACCTTCCCTGACCCTAAAGAGGGCAGGTACCCATTTACAGATGGGTGAACTGGGGGACGGTAATGAAGCCAAGGCGCGCAAACGGTCACCCATCCAACAGGTAACCATGCTCGATGCTGCTTAACATTGGCTTGGGGAAAGCGAGTGCTCTGACCACTGAGCTATCCCGTCCCGTAGGGGTATGTCATGTATGGGATACGCGATGTGTTATTGGTGTTAGACGTTACCCAGCTTGACACCTGGACGATCACCCAGAAAGTGCTCTCTTCTCATAACATGGGAATCACTGTATAATGTAATGTAATACACTGCAATGTAATGTAATATTTATGATATAATGCACGCCTGTGAGTGCGTGCTTGCGCGCGTGCGTGCGTGCGTGCCTGTAGAAAGAACATGTCTAAGAGGCCACGGATACTAACTCAGACTGAAGTCTGCATGGAAATAACAAAACTAGGCCATACAACACTACATAACACAGTCCACAAGTTAAGCTAAGCAGCGTCGAGCGTGGTTACCACTTGGATGGGTGACCGTTTGCGTGCCTTGGCTTCAGTACAGTTCCCCCAGTTCACCCAGCTGTCAATGGGTACCTGCCCTCTTTAGGGTCAGGGAAGGTAAAGCAGCGAGGGAGAAGAGATGGGCGCAGTTCTCAATATTCTGGCCCCTAGAGAAGTGAGGTCTCTGACGCCTCGCTCCCCTACGACCTTACTATAGGTTATGGGACAGCTTGACCTTTGTACAGGCCACCCCCAATGTGTGTGTGTGTGTCTTCAATTTTACGTCTGTTCACTTAAAGTGATATTAGTGTGTGTGCTGCAGGAACCAGTGGTTTCCGGCTATTCAGCGCTCCAAGGGCAAGGTGAAGATGCCAGCCAGCTACTGGAAGAAGAAGGAGGAGGCCAGGATGAGGCTGCTCAACACCAGCAGGGCCAGCCGCCACACCGTCTCCACCACCACCGCTGCCCAGCCCGCCCCTGCTGACCACCACGACATCAGCAGGGCTAAGGACACTGGTCAGTCGCTGCATGTAGGAGGGAGTGAGGGGAGGGTTGGGGTTGGATGGAACATGTTGTTGGTTGGTTTTTTTTTTTAGGGGGGATTTTTCGTTTGTGTGTGGTTTGTGTGCATTTGGTTGTCTTTTCTTTGGGTGTGGTTTCTGTTGTGGTTAGTGAGTGTGCGTGGTTTTTTGCTTGTTTGGTTGGTAGTCTTAGGATGTTGGGAGTTCAAGTGTGTGTGTGTGTGTGTGTGTGTGTGTGTGTGTGTGTGTGTGTGTGTGTGTGTGTGTGTGTGTGTGTGTGTGTGTGTGTGTGTGTGTGTATAAAAGAAAGAGAGAGAGAGAGAGAGAGAGTGTGTGTGTGTGTGTGTGTGTGTGTGTGTGTGTGTGTGTGTGTGTGTGTGTGTGTGTGTGTGTGTGTGTGTGTGTATAAAGAAAGAGAGAGAGAGAGAGAGAGAGAGTGTGTGTGTGTGTGTGTGTGTGTGTGTGTGTGTGTGTGTGTGTGTGTGTGTGTGTGTGTGTGTGTGTGTGTGTGTGTGTGTGTGTGTGTTGTGTGTGTGTGCGCGCGCGCGTGTGCAGTCTATTTCCGCTTGCTAATATTTTTTGTCCTAATCTAGTTTCCTGACTTTGCTTTCACTGACTCTATATAGTTCAGTTTAACGTTTTATTTAGATCAAAATATCTTAGAACTTTCTGCATGAATATGATTAGATGTGGGCACAAACATCAACATATTTAAAGTTTAGTGGATTGCACTTTTACACGATTAACGTTAATACTTTGCATTCATGTTTTTGAAGATAAAATGTAAAGTTGTTTTTTTAGTAAGACGCATTTAGTATTGGTTTTCAGTATACGCTGTTTTTCCATATTTTTCTCTCTTCATTTTAGTTTAAGCGGGGCTTTGGGGGGAGGGGGGGTCGTGGAATGGGGGGGAGGGGATTTGGGGGTAACTTTTGTTTGGCTGTTTTCTGTGTAGGTCTGTAAAGGCTGGGTTTTTAAATAATTGTCTTATCACTGCATTTACAGGTGGGTTTTTTTTTTTATATCTTTCAGCTTTCAGATATTGCCACTGCCGTTTAAAACGTAAACTTAAACGGTGCAAACATTTAACTGTTGTGTTTTTCCTTTTAAAAAAAAAGAGATGGTTTTGTTATAGTTTTGGGGAGATTATTGTTCTTTTTCTTCCTTTCTTCTTCTCTTTTTCATTTTTTCTTATTTCTGTTCTTGGGAGATAGTTGTGGTTTCTTTCTATTTAAAATTGGCCATCATAATATTCAACCAAGGGAATTGTTTTCCACAAATCTTATTTTTGAATTCTTGTTCTTCTCCTCTTCCTCCTCCTCCTCCCCCTCCTCCTCCCTTTTTCTTCTTCTTCTTCTTTTTCTTCTTCTTCTTCTTCTTCTTTCTATTACTCTCTTCTCATTTTTCTTATTTTTTCAACAGTAGGGTAGGGAAGGTGTGTACAAACCCTGTTATGAGCCTTTTGTTTTGATTCACCATCAGCTAGACCGAAACCTTCATCAAGTAAACGCCTTGTGTCGTGATGAACAGGACTGTAGATAGGCAGACACACACACACACACACACACACACACACACACATACATGTGATTGCTTTGTTTAGCATCTTTCTGGCTGTTTGGGGTGTGTGTGTTTTTTCTTCCAAATTGACTTAGACAACACTTGTGTGTGCATGTCTCAAAAACAGCAAACGGAAAAGGTAAGCATAGTATTGTATTCATAACCAAATCTATCGGTAGTTCTCTGTTTGTATATGCATTTTAGGTCAAAAGCAATCTGATTTTAGAAATTAATTCGTGCACTGCCGTTACGCCTATGGAATGGGAGATGTTTATGCGCTCTATGAATGAACATGTTACAGAACTTTGTAGAGGCACAGCAAAACAATATCCATGCCGTATCTCTCTCGACTTGATAATACGCATACACTATTCTTCTGATTGTTTTGATGTATTGAACTCTGTCGCAACTTTCTGTCAAAAATATCGATCTGTATAAGTTCTCTTCATTGTTGATACTTCAATGTTTTACGTTCCTCGGCTAGAGCTCCGAGGTTCACCAATGCTGAAACTTTGCGTGTGCCACCTTTTTTGCCCATAATGAAGGTTGCCGCATTCCGCCTTCGGGAATAAATTCTGGGTGTGTTCGTGTTTCCGAAACACACCTAACGTTGACAAAAATTTTGGGATCTTTAAACGTGCATATATGATCTTCTGCATGTGTATATACACGAAGGGACTTAAGTCACTGGCAGGTCTGCACTTGAAGTTGACCTGGGAGATCGTAAAGTTCCCCACCCCTAACTCACTAGACGCCGTTGCGGAGATTCGAACCTGATATCATAGATCCATGGGACTGAAGTCAAGCGGTCTGAACCCTTGGGCTACAAGCAAACGTCTGCTATTCTGTTGAAGCTGCAAGTCGTGGTGGTTATTCGCTTTGCTTTCTTTTCTGAGTGAAGATCAGAAGGAAGTCAAGTTGTCCTTTTGTTTCAGCTGTGTTTGTCTGTCTGTCTATTCTTTGATTGTTGTTCTTTTTTTTTTTTAAACTCAAACGGATTGTGACACAATCAGCTCACAAACGAAACAATATCAAGCCATTCTTTCTACTTATGACTGTCTGTTCAGATTAATTGATTGTTGACTGATTGATTAGCACATTGATTGATTGTAGACTGAGTGATCGATTGATTGGTTGATTGATTGATTGACTGATGGATGGATGGATGGATGGATTGATTAATTGGTGGGGGGGGGGGGGCATGTTAAGTTAGTGCAATGCAGCGTGAGTCAATACTATATAGAACACAGAAATACAGAATAACATAGAAAGGGACAAAATAAGATAGAATATATAGATTATAGAATAGCCAGGTGTAGTTCTGTGGAATGGGCTCTTCTGTTCAGTGCTATGCTATGGTGGGTGTTTTTTAAAAAAATCTAATTCTAAAATTATGTTTGTGCCGTGCCGTGCTATGCTGTGCTGTGCTTACGCATGCACGCGTGCATGCGGCGATAATATTTTACAAATCAAGGTAGTTGACATACTCACTGTCACTAATCCGTAATTGCAGAAGAGGATGATAAGAGCTCAGGTGAGAGAATCTATTTTTGGCATTACCCCCACCCCCCACCCCCACCCCTGTATATCATGGCGTTTCTTGATAATTTGTTTTATTATTCTGTGTTTGTTATGTTTCATTTTTGTTTATTTATTTTGTTTTTGTTTTATTTTATTATCTCCTCTTTTGTTCCAATGATTTCTGTTTTATCTTATTTTATTGTTTTGTATTCTATGTCATTCAATTTCGTTTTATTTTGTTTTGTTCTGGGATTTTTTAGTATATATTTAATTGCATTTCATTTTGGTTTATTTTAATTTTTTTTTTTTACAATGGAAAGGAATATTATTATTTATTTACTTATTTATTCATTAATTTTACTTGTATTTTCAGCTCAAGTTTATTTCAGTTGAATTTTTTTCATACTTTTTACAGTATTTTTTTGTTGCCGGTATTCATCATTCAATCTTAACAATCAATTTTTCTATTTTGTTTCGTGGTTTTTGTTGTTGTTGTTGTTATTGTTGTTTGGGGTTGGGTTTGTTTGGGGTTTGTTTGTTGTTGTTTTTGGGGGGGGTTGTTGCACATATTTCATTTTTGTGCATTTCATTTTATATCCTTTTTTATTTTATTTTATTTTATTTCTTGTTAAAATAGTTTCTGTTATGTTTTTGTTATTGGTTGTTTTTGTTTGACATTTTTCACATTTTTTCTAATTTTTCAATTTTTTTCTTTTAGAAATGTTTGACTTTTGTTGGAAAAACCCTGGGGATTATATCACTGATCTTCTGTTTTGTTCCTCCAAATACTGGATTTTGTTCACAGTTCACTGGTTTCTCTTTCTCCTTTTCCCCTGACTTATGGGTAGTCATGGAAACACCTCCCTGAAGAACTGTACACCCGATTCCTCCATTCATGTCACTTGTGTGTGTGTGCCTAAAGCCTGGGTCTGTGTAAAATGGTTTTCCTGTTTCTGTTTACATTACTTTGAATATATATATATATATATATTATATATATATATATATATATTATATATATATTATATATATATATATATTATATGAGCGATGAAAATGTGTATGTAAGGTTCTGCAAAATATGTGGCAAAGCATAACTGACAGATTTCATATTTCTGTCTGTCTGTTCTCTCTCTGTCTCCTTGTCTGTCTGTCTGTTTGTTTCTCTCTCTCTCTCTCTCTCTCTCTCTCTCTCTCTCTCTCTCTCTCTCTCTCTCTCTCTCTCTCTCTGTCTCTCTCTCTCTCTTTCTCTCTCTCTCTCCCTCTCTCTCTCTCTCTCTCTCTCTCTCTCTCTCGCCCTCTCTCTCTCGCCCTCTCTGAATGCATTGTGTAGGTTTTTACCACAGTTTGTGAGCGTTTCTATAATAATGTGTGCAAGCACGCATGAGTATCTCAATGAATGAGAGTGTTCTTTTCAGTTCGTCTGTTCTTTTAGTGGGGAAGGGGGGAGAGGAGGTATTTCGTCTTTCAGTCGTTCCTGTCACATAATGCATGTGTGTGTGTGTGTGTTTTTCTGTGAACCCAAAACGAACTGTGCACCCAATTCTCAAAGTACTTTAAAAGTTTTTAGTTATGTATTGTGTCTTGTGTAAGTGAAGAAAGGTTGATATAGGTGCTGCTATGCTGTGACTTGTGTCATATCGAGAAAAATGTGTGTGTGTGTCTTTGTGTGTGTGTGTGTGTGTGTGTGTGTGTGTGTGTGTGTGTGTGTGTGTGTGTGTGTGTGTGTGTGTGTGTGTGTGTGTGTCTGTGTGTGTCTTTGTCTTTGTCTGTGTGTGTGTGAGGGGGGATGTGTGCGCGTGTTCTATCCATTACTTTTTGGTTGTGTTTGCTTACTTTATAGCGTCCCTTTGTTTTATTTTATTTTGTTAATACTTTAACCTCCTGACGAGAAAACTACGGTTGTCTGCTCTTGTTGTGGACCAGGCCAAATGCTGTGTCAGTCATTACTGTCAGCAAAGTACCATGGCTTACATGAAAATGCTGCAATGCGTTAAAATGCTCTGCTGAGAATATCTTCAGCCATGCTTAAGCTCTTAACATAACAACATCCAGCCTAATCTCCTTTAAAGAATAAAAACAACCTCCCCTGAAGTCCCAAGTTAAATGTGTCTGCCTGTACGGCCACGTCCTTAAAAGCGTACAGCCATACAGGCAAACGTTTTGTCCATGGTGGACTTAGTCTCTCAGCGATTTCCACGTGGCATGAGTGAGTCAGAGGGCACAGTCTGGGTGACCCCCAAGGTGTTAAGCTGGGGAACGTATAATAACAACAACAGGCTCTCTCAATCTCTTTTTTTCAAAATCCTAGGTTGGGTGAGAGAGACTAAAAGGTAAAGGTGTCTGTCCCATAACCTATCAGGTCGTTGGGGAGCGAGGTGTCAGAGACCTCACTTCTTTAGGGCCAGCATATTGAGGGCGGCGCCCATCTCCTCTCCCTCGCTGCTTCACCTTCCCTGTCCGTGAAGACGCAGGTACCCATTTACAGCTTGGTGAACTGGGGGACTGTACTGAAGTAAAGGTGCGCAAACGGTCACTCATCCAAGTGGTAACCACGCTCGATGCTGCTTAACCTTAGCCTGAGAAAAGCTATCCTGTTCCCGTGAAGACACTGCGTTCTTTTCTTGTATTTTCTGTTTGTCGATAAAACGTAAAAATATATTTTTAAAACGTCCCTGAAGTCGGAATGCGGCTACCTTAGTGGTGGGCAAAAACGGCTGCATACGCAAAATCTGACTGTTGGTGAACCTAGGAGCTTTAGCCGAGGAAGGGGAAAAAGCAAAAGAACAAACAACAACGTGTGTCAACCACAACATTGGTCGTCTATGCATGGGGCTTGATTCTCTGTCTCTCAGTATGTATTCGTTACCTCTGTTCTGGGTGAAGTGTTTCTAAATAACAAAAAATGAATATTAACATAGATTGCTTCATACTCTTTGGTTAACTGCACGATGTTTTAAGGTACAGGGAGCAGGCCTGTATATCTTAACATGAGTATTTTCAGCACAAACTAACCTAACCAGCCGATACGTACAGATACACAGTTACGGGTTTGGGACTTGTAAGCCTTTTCTGTAGCGACGTTTATCTCCAAGTATTAATCTGGTTTGATGACTTTAGAGGCAGTTTAAAGTTATTGTTATTGTTATTGACTTTTGTGTATGCTCCTGTGGTGTGTACTTGGGGTGTACACACACGCGCGCGTGTGCAGGGGCGGGCCCACACACGCAGACACACACACGTGCGCGCGCGCATGTACACAAACATATTCACACACTCACACACTCACGTACTCACTCTCTCTCACACACACACATATGCATACATGCAAGCTCGTGCACACTTATGAAAGTATGCAGACGCGCACACATTGCGCATACATGTCTATACAAGCAAACACGCGCGCGCACACAAACACACATACACACATATACACACAATACAAAACACATACACAAAGACAAACACACACACGCACACAACATACACACAAACACACAATACACACATGCACACACACCCTCACACACATACACACATAAAACACACGCACGCTCGCACACGCACACACATACGCACGCACGAACGCACACGCAATGGTATATGCACGCAAGTACACAAGCCCCACACCCCACAAAGCACACGCAACACATACAGAGAGAGAGAGAGAGAGGAGAGAGAGAGGTAAAGTACAAGTTGTCGGTGTTATTGTTAATGTGCTGAGGGGGGGGGGGGGGGAGGGCGTGGAAGTGATGGTTGTAGTTGTTGTTGTTGTTGCTACAATCTGTTCAGACAATGATGTGTTGTGTCCACTTTCTTTTGCAGCGTCTTGGGTGCAAGGATGGTATGTACCTCTGTGTCTGCCTGCCTGTCTGTTTGTCTGCCTGTCTGTTTGTCTGCCTGTCTGTTTGCCTGTCTTTTTGTCTGTCTGTTTGCCTGTCTTTTTGCCTGTCTGTTTGTCTGTCGCGTTGTTTGTTTGCTGTCTGTCTGTTTGCCTGTCTGTCTGTCTGTTTGCTTGTCTGTCTGCCTGTCTGTTTGCCTGTCTGTTTGCCTGCCTGTTTGCCTGCCTGTTTGAGTGTGTCTGTCGGCTTATTTCTGTCTGATCTGTCTGTTGCATGGATGGATGGATGGAGGGATGGATAGATAGATGGATGGATGGATGGATGGGTGGGTGGGTGGATGGATGGATGGATGGGTGGATGGATGGATGGATGGATGGGTCTTGTGATCTGTTAGTCGTAATGTGGGTGGACGGGGTGGGTGATGGAGGGAGGGAGGAAGGGAGAGAGAAAGGGAAAGAACACTTTCACCGTCGCAGCTTTCCGTGTTCCAGACTCCATTCAGCATTCCGTTCCTCTCTCGTTGACAAACATGTGTGTGGTTTCTGCTTTCAGGAACAACAGGAATTCCGTTGCTACCAATAACTACGAAGAGCTGGTAAGACTTTTTGTTGTTTGTTATCTCAGTCCTCCATTAGAGCTCATCAATTCACCACTGTTGGCTTCATGCGTGTGTCACTGTTTGGCCCACCGTGAAGGCATCTGCATGCCGATTTCGGGGATAATGTCTAAATACGACACTAGTCTGCATGCTGTTTGGTTGTTTTTTTAAAGTTTGTCATCTGTTCCTATCAGCACGCATTGGCCTACTCTTTATGAAAGGCGGTGCGGGTTTTAACGTGTACGCAAGATATTCTGCGTGAGTTTGTACACGGGACCTCTCGGTTTACAGTCTGATCTGAAGAGTGTTCATTGGAGTGGAGTTGGTTCTGAAGATGATTCCACGGGGAAAATCGCCTCGAACAGGAATCGATGGTGTCGATGGGGGTTCGAACCGCCGCCCTGTTGGATCGCGAGCTCAACGCTCTACCCACTAGGGTACCCCAGCCACCCCGCCCCTCCCTCCCTCCCCAGTAAGGATGTTGCTTGATTCCTTAAATCTTGACTTCGCTTGCAATAAATTCATTGCATTTGCTTGAGTCTTGTGTAGTCTTTGTTCAAAGCAAAAACTGCAGGAAATAAGCCTGGCTTTGTTCATCCATAAAAATCATTATCATCACTTTCAACATCATCACTGCGTCACTATTGTCATCGTCATCATCACCACGACGACCACCACCATCACCTACCACCAACAACTCAATAATAATCATCATCATTATCATCTCATCATCACCAAAACACAACCACCACACCTCTCCTCTTATCATCATCATCATCATCATCATCATTACCTCCTCATCACCACCAGCATCATCATCATCACCATCACCGTCATCATCATTACCCTCCTCACCATCATCATCACCATCATCATCATCATCCTCACCATCACCACCTGCTGTCTCTATGCTGCAGATCTTGTCCATGGATCTGGGCGAGGAGAAGGAGGAGCCGGAGTTCCGCATCGAGACCTCCCTGGTGGACAACGAGACCCTGGACCTGGGCCCCTTCAAGTCCACGGACACACCCGGGGTGGACCCCCAGGGGGAAGCAGCGTTCACCGCCACAGCCACAGCCACAGCCACAGCCACAGCGGCCAACCCTCACCGGCCTGCAGTCACCTCCCAACAAACGCTGACCATGGACATGGGCGAGGAGGACGATGAGGAGGATGAGGAGGTGGAGCATCACCTCGCGGCTGTAGTGGACCACCCCAGACAAATCAGCTCCACGCAAACTCCTCCTCCTTCCCCTCCTGCACCTCGTCATGCTGCTCCTGCTGCTCCTGCTGCTGCTGCTGCTGCTGCTCACCGTGTCTCCCACCCCTTGTTCAGTCCTCCCAGAGAGGAGGAGGATGAGGATGAGGAGGATGCTGCTCTCCCTGCTTCTTCCTCTAACGCAGCAGACGAATCTTCCCAGCGCTATTCCGAGTTTCTGAATTCGTCCAAGGTAGTGTTTTAGGGGAGACGAGGGGATGGAGGGTTGTTGTTGTTTTTTTGGGGGGGAGGTGTTTGAAGGATTGGATCGTAAAGGTGGGTGTTGGGGATGGGGCAGGGAAGGGGAGGGGGGGTTAAGTTGTTTCTTTTGGCATGTATTGATTGAGATGTTCATCACTTGGAATATATGATTCTGCTTTGGAAATGTTGACAAATATGTCGGACAAAATAGAAAAGTTCCAAGACTATCTTCGTTCTTTTGAGAAAAAAACAAAGCTTTTTTTTTTTTTTTTGGGGGGGGGGGAGGGGGCGATCACTTGTCTGCCTGTTTTCTTGTTGTGTGAGTCATAAGTATTGTCTGTGTAAATAAGAACCTAGGAGGGTGGGGGGAGGGGGGAGGGGGGGAAGGAAACGGATGATGGGATTGATGGATTAGCGGTTGTCTGGTGGGGTCAGTGGTATGCGGAGGGATTTATTTCCCTGGGGAAATTGAGAGTACCTTGAAATTGTGTGTGGTGTGAGTAAGTGAGTGTGTGTGTGTGTTTGTTGTGTGTGTGTGTGTTAGTGTGTGTGCGTGTGTGTATGTATGTGTGAGTGAGTGTTGTGTGCGTGCGTGCGTGCGTGCGCGTGCGCGCGTGCGAGTGTTCATGTGTACATGTGAGTGTAAATCTCTGCATTGCGTTCATGTGAGTCAATCTATTTCTTTTTAAAAAAATGATGAGAAAATTTATTTCGGGTGCTTGTAAATAAAACATAACGTTTTGGGGGTCAAAGTTTGGATGGAAGCTTAATAATTCATGTTCTGACTTCGTACACCGCTTAAGCCATTTCTCTTTTCTTCAGGAAAAATGACTCGTTAAGCGTGTAGAAAAGAGAAGTGTATGTTTGGGCTTACCATTTCTAAATGCTTGTAATGTCTAACAGATCATGGGGGCTATGTCATGGATTGGTTTTTATGTTATTTGGCTAGAATCCCAATGTTCACCAATGGCGAGATTTCGCAAAATCTACCGTACTCCACCATTAAGGTAGCCCCATTCCGATTTCACGAAGTATCAGAGATAACATTGGTTGTGTTGTATCACAGAATAGGGGTGGGGGCGGGGTAACAAAGATAAAATACAAGCTTTTATTTGGTAACACCGAACACCAGTGGCATTTTTTTTTTAAATCTTTGTTTTGGCTTGAATTACTTTTGTTTGTTATTATGGTTCGGCTTCTTCTTTTTATGTCTCTTTTTATTATCAGTTTATGGTTGATCCATAAAAAGATACATGCTGATTGTCACAAACAGGTTTATATGCTAGTTTAAAGAATAATTATGTTCAATTGTATAGAGAGAGAAAAGGGTTTTTATGTCAACATCTACGCACTAGATTGTGCAAAAGAAAAAAGCAATAAATGAATTTTCTCTTTTTTTCTGGGCGAAAAATTATCATAGATGTGGCACAATTATTCTGCCAAGGGCTGATCTGTTGCGACTGTCGCGATGATTGTACCAACTGGCGTCATGGACATAAGGGAGAGTAATCCAGTTGCTTTTGCGTCCCCCGGTCAATTTTGTTTGGTTTGCTCCCGTGTTTGCTTGTGTTTTTAAGTCAATCACTCGAGTGTGTGTGTGTGTGTGTGTGTGTGTTGTGTCTGTGTCTGTGTCTGTGTTGTGTGGTGTGTTCGTTCGTGCGTGTGTTCGTTCGTGCGTGTGTGTGTGTGTTTATTGCATACCAACGCAATAAACATTGACGACAATGAAAATTATATATTAATTTTATCAATTTTGATGGTCTTTTTCCTCTTCTTCTTGTTCTTTTTTCTTTATTTACACCCTTCACAGCAGTTATTAGCTAATCTAAGGGTGGGTTTGTTTTCTTAAGGTTTGGTTGTTTGTTTGTGTGTTTGGTTGGTTAGTTTGTTATTGCTATTTTAAGATTTCTTGTGTTATTTCTGCAACGCTTGTTTGCATTTCTTCATGTGGTTTGGGTTGCTGTTTTCCTTGGTTTTAACAAATGCTTATTCAATAAATGATTGTTGTTTTTGGGTTGTTTTGTGTGTGGGTTTTGTTTTTTGTTTTTTGTTTGTTTGGTTGGGGTTTTGTGTGTGTGTGTGTTTTGAGGGGTTGTTGTTGTTGTTGTTTGTTGGTTGGGTTTTTGTGTGTGTGTTTTTGCGGGGTGGGGTGGGGGTGGGGGGTGGCGTGGGGGGTGGTAAGGATATTGAGTTTATGTTTTGTTTTATTTGTTTTCTTTTGCTTTGTTTGTGTTTATATTTGTTTGTTTGCTGTTGTTGGATTTTGGGGGAAGGATGGGGGGAGGGTTTTGTTCTGCTGTTGTGCGTTCACTTGCGACAAATCACAATTTACAGGAACAAGAAAAATCAAATAAATGTTGTGGTTTTGATGTACCAAGATTATAGGTAATAATTGTTTGATGCACTTTAAATCTTGTGTGATCATTTACTTTCGAACACCCAGACTTTTAGCCTTAGTGAAGTAAAGTTGGAAATGGTGTATATGAAATGTTTTAGACATAGATAACTCTTTTTGATTTGCTGTAGATCAAAACAATTTCAATCACATTTTTTAGTACTTAGTATGATTAATATTTACGCAGAGTTTTAGTTATAGAATGCAGGTACTGACATGAAATTGGCAAAATAATCAGTGTAAGTGTCTAGACTAACATTATCATAAAGGATGTTTTTTTCGAGCTACTCCTGCATTTTATGCGTTTGTAGTCTTCGTCTTCAAACGCACAGACAGCATCGTATCTGTGATATGAGCGAAAATGCGTTACGCTGCCGTTAAGCGCCTGACAAGTCAGGCCCAGCGCATCCGACTTCGGTAGTGTATGCAGGAATAGTTATAGAATGAAGATTGATGACATCCACACAGTGTTTCACGAGTGTACAATGAAACCATCGTGTTCACAATCATTTATTTTCTATCGAAGAAGTATGCAATTGGTTTAGATTTAACGAGAGCATGTTCTGCGTGTGAGTGTGTGTGTGTTGTTTTTATTCTTTTATATCGAGGATAATGGAAAAAGCATTCATGTGCTTTTAAATCCAGTTCCCGTGTGTATGCGGTTTTGTAAATTCTGTCATTTGTTCCCACCGGCACACAATGGCCTACTCTTACGAAAATCGGAACAGGATTTTAACGTGTGCGCAAGATGTTCTGCGTGCGTTCGCACACAGTATATATATATATTATATATATTATATATATATATATATATATATATATATATATATATATATATATTATGTGTGTGTGTGTGTGTGTGTGTGTGTTGTGTGTGTGTGTGTGTGTGTGTGTGTGTGTGTGTGTGTTCTCGCGCACTTTTGCGCGTCTCCGCTGCTGCTGCAGTCTTTGCGTTCGTGTGCTATGTGTAAAAGTGCGCGTGTTTTGGTTGGTACTTTAGCACTGGGAAACACACAGAGGAATTAACATTGTTGGCAATGCGAGCACAGAGTTGCCCCATCTGTCCACAGGCATCAAATCCAAACTATGGTTCTGCTGCTGGTATTTATGTCATTTGATGTGTGTGTGTGTGTGTGGGGGGGGGGGGGGGTATTTGTGTGCCTGTCTGATAGTCTGTCTGGTCTGTTTTCTATCTCTCTGTCTGTTTGTCTGTCTCTCTCTTGTCTGTCTGTCTGTCTGTCTGTCTCTCTTGTCTGTCTGTCTTTCTCTCTCACTCTCTCACTCTCTCCCCTCTCTCACTCCCACTCTCTCTCTCTTCTCTCTCTCTCTCTCTCTCTCTCTCTCTTCTCTCTCTCTCTCTCTCCCCCCCCCACCTCCCTCTTCTTAGCGATGTTTGTGCTTTTTTGCTATATTGTATACATGATAAAATGAATTTACACTTGGAATTTTATTGTTACCGACAACAAACATCGCCCAGAAATCCATGAAACTGATCATCTACTTAATCCGTAAACTGAGGTTTAAATCTTATCCATATTATGTACATGAAAATGGATGCTTCCGTTCAACTCAGAAACTCATCAGAAACCAAGACCATGCCATTGTGCCAAGTGTATTGTGAATCAAGCCTGCATTTTGGTCTCATAATGTATTCTTCTGTAATTGCAATTATCATCTTTATGATAACGAACATGCAGATTTTGCATAATTATTATTGGAAATTCTCTTTGCCTCGGTTTCACTGTTGCCTTATTTGGGCGTTTCGTTATCCTTGCATTGTACTTCTTTTTATTATTACTGTATGAAAGTCGAAGCTTGTGTTTGTATGATTGCATAGCGTTCTTGTATACTTACTTACTCAGAGGGGAAAATATGCTAGCTCCATTAGTTCGAAGAAAAAATATATACATGAATACACACCACACATATATTGACATCTTTACATCCAAATCTCACTGAAATCCATGTTTTTCACACACACACACACCACACACACACACACACACAACACACACACAAAACCACACACACACACACACTCACAAAATACACACACACACTACATTCTTCCTAATCTCACTCAGTTCCTATGTGTAGCAGCAAAATCGCACACGCTACGTTCGCCACACTATCTCAAACACGTTGGAACTGTGTTGTGTATTTATCTTGATAATTCCATGTTACTGTTGATCATTTTGTTCATGTATACAACCTGTAACCCTTGATCACAAATGACTGTATTTTTGTACGCATTTATTGCTGGGTTTGTACCACGCTTGGGAGTTTTATACATTAAACAAACAACAACAACAAACATCTTCAAAGAGTGTTTCGTATGGTGAGTGTGTGTTTGTGTGTGTTTGTGTGTGTGTGTGTGTGTGTGTGTGTGTGTGTGTGTGTGTGTGTGTGTGTGTGTGTGTGTGTGTGTGTGTGTGTGTGTATGTGTGCACGCGCCCGTGTGCATGTGTGTGAAAGGTGTATAATCTGAGAGAGTGGAAAAGCATTCCTTTTAATTCACACACACACACACACACACACACACACACACACACACACACACACACACACACGAGGCGCTCACACAAGCATATAATTATTATTTTATTCGAATACTTTACTTTTCTGATGTCTTTCATTTTGTTCTATTTCTTTCTAAGGAGGGACTGCTGTATTCTGATTCATTTAATTTTGTTACGTCTTATTCTACTTTTGTTTCTTTTTTCTTATATTTCATTTGATTTTGTTTTTATTTTATTCTCTCTTTTTCGTCGTTTGTTTCGGGGTTTATTCATGTCATTTTAATTTTTTACATAATTTTTTTTTGGTCCTTTAGTTTTGCGTCCACTGAACCACCTCCCACCCCCCCCCCCCCCCCCCACCACACACACACACACACTCTCTCTCTCTCTCTCTCTCCCCCCCCCTCTAAATCCTGTTCCGCTTTTCGTAAGAGTAGGCCATTGGGAACATGACAGAATTTACAAAATCGCATACACACGGGGACTGGTATAAAAAAAAAGCACATAAGTGCTTATTCCATTATCCTCGATATAAAACAATGCAATGAAATACACACAACACACACACACACACACACACAACACACAACACACACACACACACACACACACACACACACACACACACAAGCGAAAATGATCTTCATTACCTACAACAATATATTAACTCAAAACATATTAACTTTCCATTTAATCTCCAGCCAATGACAACCTTTGATGTATTAGAAAGCATAAAAATGCAAACGAATTCTAGAACACGTGATCTAGACAAGTTAGATGCTCGGATTATAAAACTCGCTAGTCCGGTTATTGTTGAAACACTAACTTATCTATACAACTTGTGTATTGAGAAAAGATGTTTTCCTCTCAAGTTTAAAAAGGCAAAAGTTATACCTGTCCATAAATCAGGTGACTGCTCTTCTCCTTCAAATTACAGGCCAATTTCAATTCTCTCTGTACTATCTAAACCCATTGAAAAACACATACAAACATCCCTAAATTCTTACTTTATAAAAAACAATCTATTGCACGAGGATCAATCAGGGTTTCGTAAAAACTATTCCTGTCACACTGCTCTAACTCAGCTCACTGACAGTCTCCTACACAATATAAATGACAATAAGTTTACTGGCCTCCTTTTTGTTGACTTTGAAAAAGCATTTGATGTGATCAACCACTCTTTGTTATTGCGTAAATTAGAATTGTACAAACTGCCACCTGAAGTTATCCAACTACTAGAAAATTTTCTGTCCAATAGGCAGCAGCTTGTATCTGTAAATAACCAAGCATCAGAACTACTACCCATTAGACATGGGGTACACAAGGCTCAGTATTGGGACCACTCTTGTTTTCAGTCTATGTAAATGATTTACCCTGTTTTATTAAATGTAACTGTGAAATGTTTGCTGACGATACCACTCTCTTTTGTAGTGATTCAGACTCCAGCAGATTAACTAGCAAACTTCAATACAGTATTGACAGATTGATTATTTGGACTCAATTAAACCACATGTCCTTAAATGCACAAAAAACAAAATGTATGTACAAGACAGAAAAGGCAAAAAATGAATGATAGGTTTCAACCTCTGTTGTTGGATAACGGAATAGTTGAAGAAGTTGACTCACATAAAATATTAGGTGTTACCATTGACAAAAATATGACTTGGACTGATCACATAATGTCACTAGGTAAACGCCTAGCTCACAGGCTACTTCAATTATCCAAAATAAAACACTTTCTAAATAATCATTCTCGAAAACTATTTTTTTGCGGTCACATTCTACCAATCATTGACTATGCGTCAACTATTTGGGATACCTGCAGTGGAACGAACTTGAAATTCATTCATCGCTTACATAAAAGAGCAGTAAAACTTATATTGTTAAAAAGAAGCACCCTGACAATTGAGGATTATAAGCAAATAAATGTCCTGACATTTCGAAACCGACTTTCATTCAATAAAGCTGTGTTTATGCAAAAAGTTGTTAATCAAAATGCACCTCCCAAGATTACCAAAGCTTTCAAAGTTAACCAACATAGACACAACCATTTGCTAACATTTCCAAGACCCAGAAATAACCTATATAAATCGAGCCTCTTGTATTCAGGCAGTGACCTATGGAATAAACTCCCCAAAATTTGAAATGTATTAAAAGCAAAAATCAGTATAAAACACATCTAAAAAGATATTTCATGAATAAAAGTACAGAACACGACTTGTAACTTAAGAGAGTGATTTAAGTGTCACTGACGTTATTCTTGTCATTAAAATCAGATATGACCCAAGTTTTCATATTCATATAGAGTACATGTGTAAACATTGATCTATATATGGGTTGATATGATATCAACCCCAGCACGCTTTCATCAAGTCACTCAAATCAGGCAAAGCAGCAGGCCCAGACGGTATACCACCTGAAGCACTGAAGGCGGACATCCAAACTTCCACTGAGATGTTATACCCACTCCTATACAAGATCTGGGAGCAAGAGAGTGTACCAGAAGACTGGAAGAAAGGCCATCTCGTTAAGCTGCCAAAGAAAGGGGACCTGTCCTCCTGCAACAACTGGAGAGGAATCATGCTACTGTCCATCCAGGGAAAGTACTGACAAGGATCATGCTAGACAGACTGAAGACAGCACTGGACAAGACACTTCGGGATGAACAGGCAGGCTTTAGGCAAGACAGATCATGCACAGATCAAATCGCCACAATGCGCATCATCATTGAGCAGTCCCTGGAGTGGCAGACCCCCCTATATTCAGTCTTTGTCGACTTCCAGAAGGCATTTGACAGCGTCGACAGAGATGTCATTTGGAAACTGATGCATCACTATGGGTTTCCACCAAAGTTCATCACCATCATCCAGCAGCTATACGAAGATGCCACCTGTCAAGTCATCCATGAAGGGAAACTGACGGAAGCCTTCTCCGTACAGACCGGTGTTCGTCAGGGCTGTCTGTTGTCGCCAACCATCTTCCTGTTGGTGGTTGACTGGATAATGCGGCAAGCCACAGCAGGCAGGAGAACCGGCATACAGTGGACCCTCATGAAGCAGCTGGAAGACCTGGACTTCGCAGACGACATCAGCCTTCTCTCCCACAGGCAACAAGACGCACAAGAGAAGCTTTGTCGTGTTGCTGACGAAGCTGAAAAGACTGGCCTCCAAATCAACATCGGGAAGACGGAGATCATGAGGGTGAACAACAAAACACATGAACCAGTGCGACTGCAGCAAGAAACCATCAAAGAAGTCAGCAAGTTTATTTACCTGGGCAGTGTCGTCAGTAAAGATGGGGGAACAGATGAAGACATCAAGTGCCGAATCAACAAAGCCCGTCACGCCTTCAACACCCTTCGGCCAATTTGGAGGTCAACAGCCCTCTCATTTCAAAATAAGCTTCGGATCTACAACCCCAATGTCAAATCGGTCCTACTTTATGGCTCAGAAACCTGGCGGGTAACAAAAACCAACACCCACAAACTCCAGTCTTTTACCAACAAATGCCTCAGGTACATCCTCAACATCAGGTGGCCGGAAGTCATATCCAACAAACAACTGTGGGACAGGACCAGACAAACCCCAATTGAGTCCACCATTAAACAAAGGAAGTGGGGATGGATCGGCCATACACTCCGCAAGCCTGCGTCAAATGTCACCAGACAGGCCCTTGACTGGAATCCACAAGGGAAGCGGAAAGTTGGTCGACCAAAGCAGACCTGGCGCAGAAGTGTTGACGAAGAAACAAAGGCAGCCGGAATGACATGGGCCGAGCTGAAGAGGATCTCCCAAAACCGAGTTCGTTGGAGGGGTGTTGTTGCAGCCCTATGTTCCCCAAGGAACCAAGAGGCATAAGTCAAGTCAAGTAAGTCAAGTCCAGCACGCTTTGAATCTGATGTGTGTGTGTGTGTGTGTGTGTGTGTACAAGTGTGTGTGTACAAGTGTGTGAGTGCGTGTGTGTTGTGTAATTGGTTCGGTTTTGGTTTTTTACTTTCTTGCTGTTTTGGCCTTTTTATGTTCTTTTGTATTACACATAAATATGCTGATCTATTTAGTTTTGTCACTGTTAGTTTTCTGGTTCATTGTACTAGATGAGCTAAATTGTTATTGCTGACGTTAGTACTGCTGGGTGGATTTACATTGCCTGAATTTATTCTTTGATCGAAGGATTAACGTTGCTCTGCCTCAAACCAAAAAGCACATATACATGTGTGTATATGACCCGGGGAAAGGGAGGAAATGGATGTCTTTGTTATACTTCTTTGCTCTGAATCCAATAGCCGTTGGTTATTCTTGTTTTTCTTATATATGAGTATATTATGTGGTAAAGGGGATATGGGTGAGGATGTGTATGTGTATGTAAGTGTTTAAATGATGCATCAGTTTTCTCTGTTTATATCCATTAATTTTGGTTGTTGTTGTTGTTATTGTTGGTAGTGGTGGGGGTGGGATTCTGGTTTATTTTGCCTTTTGTTTGTTTTGGGTTTAGGGTGGTTTTCTTGGGGAGGGGGAGGGGATATTTTGGACTCTTTTTCTCGTCTTTTGTTAGTTCTATATTGTTCTTCATTTGTCTTGGCTGTTATTGTTGTCCTATGTTAGTTATTGTCGCTGTTGTTGTTGTGTATGTATATTTGTGTTTGTTTGATTGTTTATTTCCTTGTTGTGGTTGTCCTTGTTGATTCATCCTTTTGTTGTTGTTTTATTCAGTTGTTTGTATGGTTGAAGGTTTGTGTGTACATGTGTGTGTGTGTGAGAGGGGGGGAGGGAAGCAGTTGGTGTGGGTTTTTTTTATATTTTTATTCTTGTTTTGTCTTGTTTGTTTGTTTGGTTTGGTTTTTTATTGTTGCTTGTTTGTTTGTGTTATGACGGGTATTTTTTTTTTCAAGATTTTTTAATTATTTGAATTGTATGGTCTCATATTTTTCTGGGTTTTTTGTTTTATTTTAATTCCACATATGCATATGTTATTGGGTTTTTTGTTTGATTTGTATAGTTTACCATAGATTAGGTTTTTTTATCCTATGTCTGCATTATCTATCTTTTTTTTCTCGCTTTTTTTCTTTCTTTAGATAGATGGCTTGATGAAAAAAAGCAAATGCACTGCTTATTCAATGTACCATCTGAAAATAAAAGTTTGACTTTGACTTTGACTTTGACACACACACACACACACTCCGGAGACAGAAAAAGCTGATAGTTAAAGGGAGGCAACTGAAGGGGATAACTCGGGTTCAACAAGAGACGGATACATTCAAGGCTGCCTTCCCTTCTCTTCCGCTAACGATGGATAAGAGTTTTAACGTGTGCCTAAAAAGTATGTGTTGTTGTTGTTGTTGTCGTTGTTGTTGTTGTTGTTGTTAATGTTGTTGTTGTTGTTGTTGAGACACACTTATACACACACACTCCACTCTCCCCAAAAGTCCTTCGGATGAGACTATAAACCGAGGCCCCGTGTGCGATCGCTCGCAGAACATCTTGTGCACATGTTAAATCCTGTTCCGCTTTTCGTAAGAGTAGGCCATTGTGTAAGGTGGGAACGGATGACAAAATTTACAAAACCGCATACACACGGGGACTGGATGTAAAAAAGCACATAAGTACTTATTCCATTATCCTCGATATAAATAAAGATAAAAATAATAAACACACACACACAAACCACACACACACACACTCACACACACACCACACACACACACACACACACACACACACACACACATTTTCGTTCAAGAGAATTTTTTTTCTTCTGGAGTTAACATCAGTGCCGACTCCACTCCCCCCAAAAGTTCTTCAGATGAGACTATAAACCGAGGTCCCGTGTGCGAACGCACGCAAAACATCTTGCGCACACGTAAAACCTGTTCCGCTTTTCGTAAGAGTAGGCCATTGTGTGCCGGTGGGAACGGATGACAAAATGTACAAAACCGCATACACACAGGGACTGGATGTAAAAAAAAAAGCACACGTGTGTAGTTTAGTCCATTATCCTGGAAATAAGAGTAAAATCGAATAAACTAATCTCAGCACTTTTGCCCGGGACAACATCGTTGTCAGTCAGTGATGCAAGTTTCCCGCTAAGGCCTACATTAAAAAAATCTTTTATTATGATTCGAAATATTCTGTTCAAATTATCTTCAGCATAGACAAGCTGTTAGCCTAACAACCAGCATTCTCCTTCACGGGATAAAACAGCACTGAAGTCGGAGTACGGTTGCCTTTGAGGGCACTCATCGGCGCTAACTCCTCACCCACAGTGTGTACTTACAGTCTGACGTTGATTCTCAGGGGAGGTAAGTGAGACAGAGGGCATCATCATCATCCTGGGTGATCTCAGGGGCGGCAGTTAATCTGGGGAACGTGGAACAAGAAAAACAAAACTCCGTCTACCTTGTGTAGAAGAGTGGGCCACCTATGACCGATGGTACGGATGATGGATGATGCGAGCCTGCCCAGCCCATCCCATCCCAGCTGGTGCTGATAATAGCAGGAACTGACCACACTTGGACTTGATAACAGGAAAGGGCGTGCTAATGTTAGCACTGGGCCCTGGACCCTTGACTGAGTTATAAATGCTGGGCTTGTGCACTGTCCGCAACGCTCTCACCCCTAGAGGGAGTGGTGGGGGGTAGGGGAGGGGGGGCAGTGACGTGAGCACAAGATGTCTGCCAAAGTGTTTGTGAGCTAATCTTGCCCTGTCTGCGCGTTATCAGGGTGTGATGACCAACAGTGACGGTTCCCAACAGTGACACTTATTTCCTACCTGAGACTTTCCCCCTCATATCTGTCCCTAATTTTCAACAGCATCCTTCACCTCCTAAGTGTGTTCGCGAGTCAACAAGGCAAGCATAAGTCAACA
>CM054134.1:121554114-121579114 GCA_028751875.1 Rapana venosa
ATCGAAAATTTAATACTTTACTTTTTCTGATGTCCTTTCATTTTGTATATTCCTTTATAGGGAGGGATGCGGGTATTCTGATTATTTAATTCTGTCTTACGTCTTATTCTATGTTGTTTCTTTTTTTTTTCTTCTTATATTTCATTTGATTTTGTTTTTATTTTATTCTCTCTTTTTCTTCGTTTGTTCGGGTTTTTATGTCATTTAAGTTTTACATTAATTTTTTTCTTGGTCCTTAGTTTTGCGTTCACTGAACAACCTCCCCCCCCCCCCACCACCACCCACCCCTTCCCCACACACACACTTCTCTCTCTCTCTAAATCCTGTTCCGCTTTTCGTTAAGAGTAGGCATTGTGTGCGGTGGGAAACAGATGACAAGAATTTACAAACCGCTTAACACACGGGGATGGTGTAAATAAAGCACATAAGTGCTTTTCCTATTATCCTTCGATATAAAACTAGCATGAAATAAACACACACCACTCCGGTGACAGAAAAAAGCTGATAGTAAAGGGATGGCCACTGAAGGGGGATAACTCAGGTTCAACAAAGTTGAGGTTACATTTCTAGCGGCCTTCCCTTCTCTTCCTTAAAACCAGTTGATAAGAGTTTTAACGAGTTTCCATGTGCCTATAAATGTATGTGTTGTTGTTGTGTTGTTGTTGTTGCTTGTTGTTGTTGTTGTTTGATGTTGTTGTTGAGACACACTTTCACAATAACCCAATAAACACCAACACTCACTGTCCCAAAGTCTTCGGTTGAGATAATAAACCGATGGCCACGTGTGCGATATCGCGCGCAGAAATCTTGCGCACACGTTAAATTCTGTTCCGCTTTTCGTAAGAGTAGGCAGTGTTTGCGGTGGGATGGGAAAACGGATGACAAATGGACAAAACCGCTTACAACGGGGACTGATTGTAAAAGACTATAAGTACTTATTTCATTATCCTCGTTATAAAGAAAAAGTAAAATAATAAACAACACGCACCACACACCACACACAATCTCGTTCAAGTTAATGTTTTTGTTTGAAATTGTTAACATCAGTGCGAATCATCCCCCCAAATGTTATTCGGATGAGATATAAACCATAGGTCTCGTGTGCGATCGCAACGCAGAACATCTTGCGCTCACGTTAAACTTTCCGCTTTTCGGGAAGGAGTAGGCATTGTGTTGCCGGGGAACTGTATGACAAAATGTACAAAACCGCATACACACTGGGATGGATGTAAAAAAAAAAGACACGTGTGTAGTTTAGTCCATTACGGGAAATAAGGTAATGGAATAACTATTCAGACTTTTGCCAGGGACAACATCGTTGTCCAGTCAGTGATGCAAGTTTCCGCTAAGGCCTAATTACAAAGATTGTTATTATGATTCGAACCATTTGTTCAATTATATCCAGTCATAGACAAGCTGTTAGCCTAAACAACAGCACCTTCCTTTCCAGATATAAAGAGCAATGACGTCGGAGTACGGGTGCTTTGAGGCCTCATCGGTCGGGCTCACATCACCAAGTGGTCTTAGGGTGCAACCGGTATTAAAGATCACTCTTTTCCTTCTGTTTTTCTATTGTAACTTTTATATTATACGCACGTACTAAGGCAATCACAGAAATAAAAACCACTTTTGTGAAAAGACTAGCCTCGGACTCAAATCTCATAGTGATTTTGAACAAATTTGGTGGTTGAAATATTTTGAATTTTCCGAAACACTGTTACCCCCTCAGTCATATGTTGTCTGCTAGCTTCCTTGTTCTGCTAGCGTCCTTACACAATGTGCATGCGCGGGGTCAACTCTGTAGGTAATACAGGCAAACCCTCATTTGATGGTTATTTCCAACTTCTCGTGACTTACTGGTATTGATCTATGTCCTCAATCAAAAAACAAGTGCAAGTCATCCTTTCAGCTTGTAAAAATCTGTGGTGAAAATCACCACGTTTTTTCCTCTCGCATCTATATATGGGAGGATAGTCAGTGGTCGGAGCACTCGCTTTCCACCAGCCAAGTTAAGCACGCGCTCGAGCGGTTACCAGTGGTTGGTTGACCGTTTGCGCGCCTTGGGTCAGTACAGTCCCCCAGGTTCACCCAGTGTCTATGAGTACCTGCCCTCTTAGGGTAGGGAAGGTAAAGGCAGCAGAGGGAGAGGAGATGGGTGCCCGCCCTCAATGTGGCTTGGCCTAGAGAAGTGAGGTTCTGACGCCTCCGGCTCCCCTACGACCTTTTAGGTTTTGGGATCTTTTGCCTTTACCTTTTACCTACTTATATTTACTACATGGAGATATGCGGACCCCACAAATTAATATGGTGTGTAGCCTGTATACAGTTGACGTTGATTCTCAGGGGAGGTAAGTGGGACAGAGGGATTCATCATCATCGGGTGAGCTCGGGGCGGCAGTAATCTGGGGAAACGTGGACAAAAGAAAAACTAAATCCGTCTACCTGTTTAGAAGGGTGGACCACCTTATGAACCGAGGTCCGGATGATGGATGATGCGAGCTGCCATCCCATCCCAGGCCCAGTGGTGCTATAATGCAGGAAACTGAGCCACCTTGAGTTGATAACAGGAAAGGCGTGCTAATGTACCCATATCTTGCATGGGCCCTGACCCTTGACTGAGTATATAAATGTTGAGTTGTGCATGCCGCAAAACGCTCTCACCCCTAGAGGGAGTGGTGGGGGGTAGGGCGAGGGGGGCAGTGAGTGAGCAACAAAGATGTCTGCCTTAAGTGATGGTGAGCTAATCTACCTTGTTCTGCCTGTGGTTCAGGGTGGTGAATGACAACAGTGACGGTTCCCAACAGTGGACACTTATTCTGCTACCTGAGACTTTCCCCCTCATATTCTGTCCCTACTTTTCAACAGCTTCCTTCTCCCCCTAAGTGTTGTTCGCGGTCGAAGTCAAAAGTCAAGTCTAAAGTCATACTTTTATGTTCAGATGGTGCATTGAATAAGCAGTGCATTGTTTTTTCATCAAGCCATCTATCTTCTAAAGAACAAAAAAAGCGAGAAAAAAAGATAATGTATATGCGACATAGAACAAAAAACCTAATCTGAAAACCAAAAAAAGGAGTCGTCAACCCCCCCCCGTCCCCACCAACCTCTCCCCCCCTTCCCTCTTTTTCCACCCCCAGATGGCTCCCCCCCCCCCCTACCCCCGCCCCCCGCACGGTTCCGTACACCCCCCCCCCCCGACCCCCCCGCTGTGCCCCCTCCCGCCCCTCCCCCCCCGCCCCCTTCCCCCCCCCCCCCCCCCCCCGTTCTTTTTTTATTTTGTGTGTGTGTGTGTGTGTTTGTGTGTTGCGTGCGTGCTTGCGTACGTGCGTGCGCGCGCATGGATTTGAAATCTGATGTTCCTTATGTTTAAGGAGAGTTGCATGCGTGTAAATGATTTGAACGTCAGAAGTCTGGCCCAAACAGGCAAACTCCAAGAACTGCTATGCGAGCTGGACAGGTACACTTGGCATTTGGTAGGTCTCTGTGAGGTCAGGTGGAAAGAGCACGGTGAACACCATACTGACGAGGGAATATGCTCTACTATAGAGGGGAGCAGGGACAAGATTATCAATGGCGTAGGCATGCTTGTCAACAAGAACATCAAGAACTCGGTAATAAGGGCACTACCCAGTAAACAGCGGCTTATGGCCATCCGAATCAGGGCAGCCATTAAATACTGTGATTCAAAGCCTACGCACCAACAAACGGATCACGATGATGAAGTCGTAGAGGAATTTACAACCAAACTACAGGGCATCATTCGATAAGATGAACAGAAAGACATTCTTGATCATCCAGGGAGGACTGGAACGCCAAGGTGGGCGGAGAACGCACTGGAAAGACTGGGGCAAATTCTGCGGTCCCTTCCTGTAATGCGATCACCAATGAGCGAGGACTTCGATCCTGGAATTGTGCCAGCTACAACGGACCGGTGCTCGCCTATACCTGGGAGAACACAAGCATCCGACGCTGGACATGGCATGCTCCCAATGGAATCTTCACACCAAGATTGACTCATCTGGTGCAGAAACCGGTTTCGATCTGGCATCAAACAGAAGCCATGACGAGGACATTCCAGGTGCAGAATGGGCAGCGATCATGGACTCGTGCTCCATGAACTTTTAGAGTCCGATTGTAAGAGATCAATAAGACAAAGAACCCAGACTCAAGTTCAACCTGGACAGACTGGAAGGACCCCACCATCGCCGAGTCCTTCCAAGCAAACAATAGGAAGGAAATTCGCACCATGTGGCACTTGAAAGATGCCGAAACCGATGACCACCAGTTTTAAACACATGTGATGATGAGACAGCAAGCATACTCTTGGCAAAAAATCGCCGAAAACACAACATGGGTTTCACAGATGAATCCTTGAATATGTTGTGACATTAAGACGATACCTGAAGAAGAGCTTAAGAAACTAAGGAGCAGTTGAGTAACAGAGAAGTAAACAAGAAGATCAGGAGAGACATGAGGAAGACAAGGAGGATTGGAAGAGAAACATATGTACAGAAATCGAAGAGAGCCTGACAAAGAATAATAGCAGAAGAGCATACCAGATTGTGAAAGAGCTCACCCAAAACAGGAAACAGGCAAGAGTTCAAGAAAGAGATCAGTAAATCAAGGACTAAGAAGGAATTGCTAACAGAAAGCAGGAAATCGTTGCAGCTGGACGGAAGACTGTTCCGATCTCTACAATCATCAGACTCTAGGCGACCCCAGGCATACTTTGCAAGCAAAGCCTCATCGTATAAAGGCAATTCCCATTCTTACGCGAGGAAGTAGAAGTAGCATTAGATCATGAAGAAAGGAAAATCAGCAGGAGATCGACAACATACCAGCAGAGCTGATCAATACGGGGGGAGAAGCATAGAGTGACAGACATCCTTACAAGTAATCTGCAACAAGATCTGGCAGACCGGAGAGTGGCCTACTCCATGAGACCATCACTCATTCATCACTCTACCCAAGAAGGGAAAATATCCAGCAGTGCCAAAACTACAGAAATCAGCCTATAAGCATGCCGTAAGTAGTCTTGCTGAAAGTGATATGAACAGGCTGAAACCACAGGCAGGAGAGGAGTTCGCGAAGAGCAGGCCGGTTTCGCCCAAATAGAAGACACAGAACTGATTTCAAACTGAGGGTTCTGTGTGAGAAATACAGCCAGCATCAACAAGACATCTTCCAGTCTTCATTGATTTTTAGAAAGGCCTTCGATAAGAGTATGGCATGAGCTCTGTGGCCCCTTGAACAATTCAACATGGGCCAGACAGACGACTGAGTCACACATAAGGAACTCTACTCAAAAGGCCACAGTGGCAGTTACTCGTACAGGGCTCGGTAGGGAATGGTTCGTACCTCAGTTGGGGTCCGACTGGGATGTTGCTGTTTTTTTCGCCCGAACTGTTTAAAAACATTTTTCCTCGAGCATCATGACTGAGCTTGGAAGACCAACCAAGACCCAGTCAGCATTTGGAGGGCGCGAACAATCACAACCTCGGTTTGCCGATGACATTGGACGGTCTGCAGGAAATGAAGAGGAACTGGGCCAACCTAGTGAATCAACTGGACGATAAATCCTCACGATACGATGGAAATCACGCGCCGAGAAAAACCAAGCTCATGTCAAACAGTTTGCAAGCAATCACCACCAAGATCACTCAAGCGGAAAAGAACTGGAGAAGTTGACCATTTCAAGTTACCTTGGAGCATCATACAGTGAGGAAGGATCGAAGACGAAAATTAGCAAGAGCGGCACAAACATCAGCGCAATGGCCAAGACTGCAAGGTCCATATGGAGAGACAGAAAAATCCCTTCGGAACCAAGTAAAGTTTACTGAAACGCGTAGTCACCTCAATCATGCTTTTGTGTAGGGCATTGAACACTGAACGCAGACCTACAAAGGAGGATAAAGCAGTAGAATAATGAGATGCCAGAAGGGCTCCTTGGCATCTCATACAAGGACATGTAACCACAATGAGTCACAGAATGATCACTCAACAAGTGCGGGATTATGAAGGACTTACTGACCACGGGAAAAAAGAGGAACTCAGATGGTATGGGCACGTAAATCACGCTCCAGAAGGATTGCAAAGACATCTGCAAGGAACAGTCCGGGGAAGAGATGACGGGCAGTCAGAGGAGAAAGTGGCCGCGAATTCCGTGGATTGGACAGGGGAGGGACTTCAGAGTCACAAGGCACTTGCCACGGACGCGCTAAGTGGAGCCAGTGGTCCACGTTCGACCACCTATGCAGCGGACCTACGACCCTGGCGGGTTAGGGACCAGTGAACAGATTCGTGAAAACAGTGATTTGTGAAATGATTTGTGTGCAAGCGCTTTCGATTGGTTTGTTTTTTACAAGGATTCAGCGCTGTATAAATTCCATATATTAAATTATTTATTATTATTATTCCCAGGCCCTCTTCTGCTGGTGCGGCAGACAGACAGGCAGCAGGTAGACAAGCAGGCTGGCAGGCCAGGCAGGCAGCAGGCAGACAGGCAGGCAGGCGGCAGGCAAGGCAGGCAGGCAGACAGCAGGCAGGCAGGGGGGGTGGGCCCCAGGCCAGTGGCCTGTATGAGGTGTTGTCCGGGCAGTCAGGCTTCATGTGTTCCGGGGCACCACTGTGACTGCCCCCATGCTGTGATGTTCAGGAGGGATGAATGGTAGCTAACTCTGCCTTGTGTTCTGTGTGTTGTGTGTGGTGTGTGTGTGTTGTGTGTGTGTGTGTGTGTGTGTTTGTGTGTGTGTGTGTGTGTGTGTGTGTGTCGTGTGTGTGTGTGTGTGTGTTATGTTGTGTTGTGTGTGGTGTGTGTGTGTGTTGTGTTGTGTGTTGTGATATTGTTGTGTTGTGTGTGTTGTGGGTGTGTGTGTGTTGTGCTGTGTGTGTTGGTGTTTGTGTCTCTCACTCACACACTCTCTCTTCTCTTCTCTCTCTCCTTCTTCTCTCTCTTCTCTCTTCTTCTCTCTCTCTCTATTCTTCTCTATTATATTAGTTCTATATTTATATATATATATATATATAATTATATATATATATATATTTATTTATATATCTATCTATCTATCTATCTATCTGTACATCTAATTACCTATCTATCTATTTATATCTGTCTATCTACCTATCTATTTTTATCTATCTATTTATCTATCTGTCTCCCTCTCTCTGTCTCTCTAAGAGATTATGCAAGGTTGCTACATTACATCTACGAGAATGATGTTTATACACCACACCTTTGTGCTTGTGTGCTTTTATTTCGTCGAGGAACAGGTAAAGGTAATAGCGTCTCGTAACTTAAGCCGTTTTGGAGAAGCGAGATGTCAGAAACCTCAGCTTCTCCAGGGGCCAGCATATTGAGGGCAGGACCCATCTCCTCTCCCTCGCTGCTTTACCTTCCCTGACCCTAAAGAGGCAGGTAGCCACTGACAGCTGGGTGAACTGGGGGACTGCATTGAAGCCAAGGCGTACAAACGATTACCCATCCACGAGGCCACCACACTCTTTTTTTCCGAGATCAGATTTTCAGTTTTTCCTGTCGGCAATTATGATGTGATAATTATAGTCACATGCATAGTCTCGGGGATACTGAATAGGGAATTTTTGTTGCAAGCACACTCAATCTTGCTTAATTTAGGCTCGGGAAGAGCAAGCGCTCTGACCACTAAGCTATCCAAGTACCCTATAGTTGTTGTTTTTAAAAAATCTCACCCGAAAGACTTGGAAAGGAAGCAGAACCAGCACGAATGCTGATCTCCAAAGAGGAATCCTCTTCCTTACGTGACGCAGTGGACATTATGTGAGAATCGAACCCATGACTCCTAGACTAAACTTCAAACATCCCAGCCACTCAGTCAACTAGATCCTCACGCCCCCCTCCCCTCATCCCCCTCCCTCCCCCCCCCTCCCCCCCCCCCCCTCCCCCCCCCCAACCACCACCACCAGCACTATCCGCACCGGCTCCAGTACATGAATGTTATCAGCGTCTTTTATCCTCCCTGCCTGTCAGCTGTGAAAGAAGTCAGGGTGGTTTACGGGCTCACAGCGCTGAGTGTATGAGCTGCTTTGATTTATGTGGGATTAAAGGTTCCACGCTATTGCTGCTACCTCTCTGTCTCTCTGTCTCTCAGTCTGTCTGTCTGTCTGTCTGTCTGTCCGTCTGTCTGTCTGTCTGTCCTCTCTCTCTCTCTCTCTCATCTCCTCTCTCTCTCTGTCTCTCTCTCTCCTCTCTCCTCTCTCTCTCTCTCATCTCCTCTCTCTCTCTCTCTCTCCTCTCTCTCTCTCTCTCTTGTCTTTCTCTCTCTTCTCTCTCTCTCATTCTCTCTCTCTCTCTTCTTTCTCTTCTCTCTCTCTTCTCTATCCCATGGCTGTGTCTGTCTGTCTGTCTGTCTGTCTGCTTTTGAGGTTTTGTGTGTGTGCATCTGTTTTTTAATCTGTTTTTTGTCTGTCTGTATGTATTTATGGCTGTCTGTCTGTCTGTCTGTCGGTGTCTGTTGTCTGTCTCTCTCTTTCTCAATGTGTGTATGCGTGCGTGCATGCGTGCGTGTGTGTGTGTGAGAGTGTATGTGTATGTGAATGTGTGTGTGTTTGTGTGTGTATTTGCACCGGTGTCTTTGTCTGTGCATCTGTGTATGTATTTCAGTGTATGTCTGGCTTTTCTGTCTGCATCTATGCATATATTATGCCTCTGTGAGATAGATTTTACCAACACTACAATAATAATAACCAACACTATAATAAATAATGACCAACACTACAATAAATAATGACCAACAGTGCAATGATAATGACCAACACTACAATAAATAACGACCAACACTACAATAAACAACGACAAACACTACAATAAATAATGACCAACATACACTACAATAAAAGCTACCAACACTACAATAAATAATGACCAACATACACTACAATAAACAACTACCAACACTACAATAAACAACTACCCACACTACAATAAACAACTACCAACACTACAATAAATAATGACCAACACTACAATAAATAATGACCAACATACACTACAATAACAACGACCAATACTACAATAAACCCAAAGACCAACACTACAATAAACAAACGACCAACACTACAATCAAAAACTTCCAACACTACAATAAAAAACGACCAACAACTACAATAAAAACAACTACCAACACTGCAATAAATAATGACCAACACTACAATAAACAACGACCAACACTACAATAAATAACGACCAACACTACAATAAACAACGACCAACACACAATAAATAATGACCAACATACACTACAATAAATAACGACCAACATACACTACAATAAATAACGACCAACACTACAATAAACAACAACCAACACTACAATAAACAACGACCAACACTACAATAAACAACGACCAACACTACAATAAACTACGACCAACACTACAATAAACAACGACCAACATACACTACAATAAACATCGACCAACACTACAATAAACTACGACCAACATACACTACAATAAACAACGACCAACACTACAATAAACAACGACCAACATACACTACAATAAATAACGACCAACACTACAATAAACATCGACCAACACTACAATAAATAACGACCAACACTACAATAAACAACGACCAACACTACAATAAATAACGACCAACATACACTACAATAAACAATGACCAACATACACTACAATAAACAATGACCAACATACACTACAATAAAAACAACGACCAACACTACAATAAACAATGACCAACACTACAATAAACAACGACCAACATACACTACAATAAACAACGACCAACATACACTACAATAACTAACAACATCTTCTATATCAGTACCACCAAGACCTTCTTCACTGACCACACACACTAGGGGTAGGTCAGTGGCTTGAGCTGGTCAACAACAGGAGTGGTTTAGGCTGATAGGAGAATGGCTACTATGGCCAGGTCAATGGCTGACCCATGCATGACTCCAACCCCTGGTCTGGCTGTGGTGTGGTGGCGATGTTAGCCACGCTGCTAATTAGCCAGTCTCTTGTACTGGCTGACAGTGTGTGGGATGGGCAGTGCATGGTCTGCTGACTGTTCTATTGTCCATCTGGGATGTGTGTCATTGTGGCTTGGTGTAGTTGTGGTGATAGCGATACTCTGCTGAGTATTCCGTTTCTTTGAGGGGTTTTGTTATGATAGTTAGGAATCCGAGGAGGCTCTGGTTGTGTGTGTGTGTGTGTGTGTGTGTGTGTGTGTGTGTGTGTGTGTGTGTGTGTTGTGTGTGTGTGTGTGTTGTGTGTGTGTGTGTGTATGTGTGTGAGTGTGTGTGTGTGTGCGTGCGTGTGTGTGTCTGTTGTGTGTGTGTGTGTGTGTGTGTGTGTGTGTGTGTGTGTGTGTGTGTGTGTTGTTGTGTGGGTGTGTGTGGTGTGTGTGTGTGTTGTGTGTGTGTGTGTGTGTGTTGTGTGTGTGTGTGTGTGTGGAGGAGGGGGGCAGTGTGTGGGAGAGGGGAGTAGTGTGTGTGTGAGGGTGTGTGTGTTGTTGCTGTTTTTTGTTTGTTGTTGTTGTGTGTTTCTGTATGCATGTGTGTATGTATGTGCATATGGTATGAATATCAATGGAGTGGTGTGTGTGTGTGTGCACGTGCGTGAATGCATGGACAAAAATATATTTATACCTCTACGCTTACGGAATGACATGGACCGAGCTGAAGAGGATTCCCAAAACCGAGTTCGTTGGAGGGGTGTTGTTGCAGCCCTATGTTCCCCAAGGAACCAAGAGGCATAAGTCTAGTCTACGCTTACGCACACAAGTAGGCGCCCATGGACATTAACACAAAGGAAAAGAAAGGCACAGAAACAAAGAGAAAGAGACAAAGTTAAAGACAGACAGAGCCAGAGAGATGGAGAGACAGAGACATCGAGGGACAAACAAACAGAGAAAGGAACACACAGCCACATACATTTAGACAGAGAAAGAGACAGAGACAGACAAAGAGAACAAGCAGCCAGGGAGAAACAGAAGATTTTTTTCTGCTCGTTTATTCTTTTATTTCGCGGATAATAGAAAAAGCACTCACTTGTTGTTTTTGCACCCAGTCCCCACGTGCATGCAGTTTTGTAAATTTTATCATCCATTTCCCACCAGCACACTATGGCCTACACTTTCGAAAAGCGGAACAGGTTTTACGTTTACGCAAAATGTTTTGCGTGCGTTCACACACCGGACTTCAGTTTATAGTCTCTTCAGAAGGACTTTCGGGGGAGTGGAATCGGCACTGATGTTAACTCCAGGAAGAACAAAATCCCCTTGAATGGGCGTCTCGGTGGTAGCTCGAACCTGGGCCGTCAGATCGCGAGCACAATGTTCTAACCACCACGTATCCTGTTCCCTGACAACGAAGCAGAGAGCGTGACAGAAAGCAAACATGATACAGCACCAACACTATCCTAGTATCCCACACCCTGTAACCTGACTGCAACGCTATTGATCCTACATACATTCCATCATTTATTTTAGCACCATTCGGTCAGTCGAGTTGTCAGCTGTCTCCATCACCGCTGTCGACGGTAGGAGCTCCACGCAATGCGGAAGGACGGTGGCAGGATGGTTAAGACGTTTGCCTGCCAACAAGTAAACCGTGAGGTTCTGGGTTCGATTCCCAGCCTCGCCCTTTCTTCCCAGTTTGACAAAAAAATCAAACTGAATGTCAAAGTCCTTCGGATGAGACTATAAACCGAGGCCCCGTGTGCGAACGCATGCAGAACATCTTGCGCAAACGTTAAATCCTGTTCTGCTTTTCGAAAGAGTAGGCCATTGTGTGCCGTGGGAACAGATGACAAAATTTACAAAACCGCATACACACGGGGACTGGATGTAAAAAGCACATGAGTGCTTATTCCATTATCCTCGAAAATAAAATTTAAAATCTGAGCGCTTTGATTTATTGCTTTACAAGATTCAGCGTTATATAAATTCCATACATTATTATTATTATTATTATTATTATTATTATTATTATTATTATTATTAATGCACCAGGGTTTCACCATCTCTCTCTCTCTCTCTCTCACTCTCTCTCTCTCTCTCTCTACTCTCTCTCTCTCTCTCCTCTCTCTCTCTCTCTCTCTCTCTCCTAGTCTGTCTATCTCGCTGAGTTCTTCGATCTCCTGTAACCCTCCTCCCAGACCACTGATCTCAGTGATGTTGGCAATGTAGGATGTTGGTGGTAGTCTGCCTCTTTTCCTTCTGCCCTCAACCTTACCTTGGAGAACTGTCGTCATCAGATTGTCGGAGTATCCAGACTGCTGACACATACAGCACTGCAATTCCAGATTTGTGCTTTGACAATTCTGATTTTGAGATCTTGAGCTATGCCTCTACCTTTCCAAACATGATATTTGTAAAGCACGTTCAAGACCCCAATATAATGCCGCTGCATCATTCGACCCCCAATATAATGCCACTGCATCATTCAAGACCCCAATATAATGCCGATGCACCCTTCAAATCTCAATGTAATGCCGCTGCACCCTTCAAATCTCAATAATTATAATGCCGCTGCATCATTCAAACCCCAATGTAATGCCGCTGCATCATTCAAACCCCAATATAATGCCGCTGCATCATTCAAACCCCAATATAATGCAGCTACATCATTCAGACCCCAATATAATGCCGCTGCATCATTCAGACCCCAATATAATGCCGCTGCATCATTCAAACCCCAATATAATGCCGCTGCATCATTCAAACCCCAATATAATGCCGCTGCATCATTCAAACCCCAATATAATGCCGCTGCATCATTCAGACCCCAATATAATGCCGCTGCATCATTCAAACCCCAATGTAATGCCGCTGCATCATTCAGACCCCAATATAATGCCGCTGCATCATTCAAACCCCAATATAATGCCGCTGCATCATTCAAACCCCAATATAATGCCGCTGCATCATTCAAACCCCAATATAATGCCGCTACAGCATTCAAACCCCAATATGTGTGTGTGTGTGTGTGCGTCCGTGTGCGTGCGTAGTGCGCGCGCATGGATTTGAAATCTGTTGCTCATTATGTTTAAGGAGAGTTGCATGCCTGTAAATGATTGAGTGCAAGCGCTTCGATTTGTTTGTTTTTTACAAGATTCAGCGCTATATAAATTCCATATATTAATATTATTATTATTATTATTATTATTATTATTATTATTATTATTATAATATAATGCCGCTGCATCATTCAAACCCCAATATAATGCCGCTGCATCATTCAACCCCTCATATAATATACCGTATATATATACATATATATATATATATATATATATATATATATATATATATAATATATATATATATATATATATATATTAATATATAACATCTTGCGCACACGTTAAATCCTGTTCCGCTGCTCGAAAGAGTAGGCCATTGTGTGCCGGTGGGAACAGATGACAAAATTTACAAAACGGCATGCACATGCATAAAATTTAATGAAAAAAGAAGTCATCTGAGCGCTTTGATTTGTAGCTTTACAAGATTCAGCGCATATAAATTCCATACATTATCATTATCATTATCATTATAATGCCGCTGCACTATTCAAGACCCCAATATAATGCCGCTGCATCATTCAAACCCCAATATAATGCCGCTGCATCATTCAAACCCCAATATAATGCCGCTACATCATTCAGACCCCTATATAATGCCGCTGCGCCATTCAAACCCCAATATAATGCCGCTGCATCATTCACACCCCAATATAATGCCGCTGCATCATTCAAAACCCTATATAATGCCGCTGCATCATTCAAACCCCAATATAATGCCGCTGCATCATTCAAACCCCAATATAATGCCGCTGCATCATTCACACCCCAATATAATGCCGCTGCATCATTCAAAACCCTATATAATGCCGCTGCATCATTCAAACCCCAATATAATGCCGCTGCATCATTCACACCCCAATATAATGCCGCTGCATCATTCAAAACCCTATATAATGCCGCTGCATCATTCAAACCCCAATATAATGCCGCTGCATCATTCAAAACCCTATATAATGCCGCTGCATCATTCAAACCCCAATATAATGCCGCTGCAAACCCCAATATAATGCCGCTGCATCATTCAGACCTCAATATAATGCCGCTGCATCATTCAACCCCCAATATAATGCCGCTGCATCATTCAGACCCCAATATAATGCCGCTGCATCATTCAGACCCCAATATAATGCCGCTGCATCATTCAAACCCCAATATAATGCCGCTGCATCATTCACACCCCAATATAATGCCGCTCTTGCTCAGGCCAAAGCTTGGTCTCTGATAACAGTAAAGTGCCAAAGCCTTCATGAAATTATTGACATGCTGTACAATGCTGTAGAGTGATGAGTTTCATCAGTGAGAAATCTCTTAGAAATAGAAAACCCTGCATTTTCCATTAACAAGGAAGGGGATCTTCTGAAGCTGGAGCATGGCTGCCTATAATATTATGGCAATATTTGAAAACAGCCGTACATGCAATTTTTTTCATTTTAGTGTGCATTCTCTCTGTGTGTAGTCTGTATATCCAGGTGGAATGAATGTGATTATGTACATATTCTGCCTGACAACTAAAATGATAATCTAGGAAAATCCCAACTACAAAAAACGGCATAACGCAGTGTCTCAGCTGGGTGAGTACAAGGCAGAGAACTACAATTAGTCTGGCTGCCTTTGTTTGTGCACAGGTGAAGCAATCCTCCACTCCATAGTTGTTGGCACCATTCCCATTCCTCACTGGCTTTGTCATGTCCTTACAGAATACAGTACACTGTCATTTTTGTACAATGTCATTCAATATCCAAACTCCACTTGTTAGTGTGTATCAAATAGCATTTTGATATTAGGCTCAAGAAATAATACCATGTGACAAATCCTTAAAACATGAGAGCACGCGCGCGCGTGTGTGTATACGCATGCACACACACACACACACACACAAACACACACACCATCCCGTTTGGCCCCTTCTTACTGTCTGATATTTTCGAACATGAAAAGACCTGAAATGAAGGATCTCTCTCTCTCTCTCTCTCTCTCTCTCTCCTCTCTCTCTCTCTCTTCTCTCTCTCCTCTCTCTCTCTCTCTCTCTCTCCTCTCTCTCCTCTCTCTCTCACATCACTCACACACACACACACACACACACACACACACACACACACACACACACACACACATTGATTTACAGTACATACCAAATTAGAATGACACATGATTATACTTGTAAAAGCAAAGCTAGCTTTCAGTTCCAACAAGCCAGTAAAGAATAGAGGTAGAATACAGAACATCTCAAAATGTGGAATGTGATCTCCATTCGGTAGACGGCTAACTGGTTGGTTGGCTGGTTGGTTGGTTGGTTGGTTGGTTGGTTGGTTGGCTGGTTGGTTGGTTGGTTGTTTGGCTGGTTGGTTGGTGCTTCGATAATAGTTATGGTAGATATTACCACAATATCAGAGTAGAAACTTTGGTATCCTCTCTCTCTGTCTCTCTGTCTCTCTGTCTCTCTGTCTCTCTGTCTCTCTCTCTCTCTCTCTCTCTCTCTCTCTCTCTTCTCTCTCTCTCTCTCTCTCTCTCTCTCTCTCTCTCTCTCTCTCTCTCTCTCTCTCTCTCTCTCTCTCTCTCTCTCTCTCTAAGAGAAGTAGAATACAACATGTTTTTAGTGTACATCACTTTTAGCCAAAATAGATAATAATTATAGTTGATGTTTTTGTTGTGTCAAATAAGTCTACATGACTTAAATGGCAATAAAATATTCTGAATCTGAATCTGAATCTGTGTGTGTGTGTGTGTGTGTGTGTGTGTGTGTGTGTGTGTGTGTGTGTGTGTGTGTGGGGTGTGTGTGTGTGTGTGTGTGTGTGTGTGTGTACACGCGCATGTTGTGTGTTGGTGTTGTTGTTGTTGTTCTGGAAAACATACAATTATACATGTAGCAAGCCCAACGTCGAAACAATCATGTAAAGCACAAAAAACCCACACAAACAAATATAATTATGTACGTAATGACTGTATTTAAGTATTAAAATTCAATCAGCCATCTTTTAAAGAAATTGAAAAAAGAAACGATGTGTGCTATAGCCGAGTGGTCAAGAACACTTTATCGTCATTCTGTGGGCTCCATAAAGTCGTGGGTTTAAATACCGGCAACAGCGACAGGGTGAATTAAGGATGGGGATCTGTATGACATCCCACGTAAAAAGTATATTTATACCAGCGCCTTCATTCCTTTCCTGTATACACCACACATGAAGAAAACCAAAAGTGCGCTTTTAAAGATCCCGTAATTTATGTCAACATTTGACGGGTCACGGAAATGATACCCAGCATGCATTCCGTACAAAAAATGAGCTGCTCTGAAGTCAGAAGGGGCCGACTGAGGCCAGTGGGCAGACCTCCTGCAGAGTGACAAGCACAGGAGAAGACCAGACACAGAATGTACCACCAAGAAAGGGAAGACAGACAAAATATGAAACGCCATCAAAAACAACAATAACGAGAGAAAAGAAAAAACAACCACCCACGTTATCCCTGCCACCATCATCGCTTTTCGACGTCAACAACCATAGTGATTTTTAACAACTATAACAACATCCCAAAGCCACCAACAATAGGAACAACAGATACGATAGAAGTTTTTTGAAGCAGCATCAGTATAATAAGGAAGAAGAGGTGGGAAAGAATAATGAGAATAACTACAAAATAAACTTGTCGTCAAAGTCATCGTCGTTGTTGTCACCATCGTCGTCCTCTTCTTTGTTTTTGCTTTTTTTTTCTTTCCTTACTTTCATTTCTACTTTCTGTCCCTCTGCCTTCTTTCTTTTTTTTCTTTTCTTTCTGTCTTTCTTTCTGTCTGTCTGTTTGGGTGCCTTCTTTCTTCCTTTCCTTCTTTCTTCCTTTCCTTCTTTCTTTCTTCCTTCTTTCTTGCTTTCTTTCCTTCTTTCTTTCTTTCTTTCTTTCTATCTATTTTTCTTTCTGTCTCTGTCTTCTTGTCTGTCTGTCTGTCTGTCTTTCTGTCTGTCTTCTTTGTTTCTTCCTATCCTTCTGTCTGTATGTCTGTGTATCTGTCTTTCTTCTTTTCTATCCGCCTGTCTGTCTATCTGTCTGACCTCTTTCTTTATGTATTTATTCATGTATTTCCTTATTTATTTCTGTCCATCTGCCCTCTGTTGTGTCTTTCTGTCTGCCTGTCTTTCTGTCTGCCTGTCTTTCTGTCTGCCTGTCTTTCTTTCTTTCTTCTTCATTAACATTGAAATCACTCTACGAAAGTCGATCATATCTTTCGTTTGTTGAACCATCACAGCTAATAGAAGAAAAAAAAAGGAAACCAAAAGACATTAGAGATATAGACAGATAAACATCAAAGATCGTATGTTTTGCAGTAAACGTGCAATTATTTTCTAGAAGAGACGCATTTACATCGACAGAGAGACTTGACAGGATCACACTACCACTACACACACAAAATAGCACTAAACACACACACGCGCACAATCACACACACACACTAACATACACACTAACACACAACACAATCACACTAACACAACTACACACACACTAACACACACAACACACACACTAATACACACACACAACCACACACACAACCACACACACTAACACACACACAATCACACACACCCTAACACACACACAAACACACACACACACACACACAAACACACACACACACACACACACACACATAACACACACACACACACGCACACACACACACACACACACAACCACACACACATACCTCTAGACTAAGACGCAGAAATATGCTACAGACAGACAGACAGACAGACAAACTCAGACAGACAGACAGACAGACAGACAGGCAGACAGACAGACAGGCAGACAGACAAGACAGCGACAGAAGGGGGAGACAGTGAAAAAGAGAATGAATAATGAAGGCAGAAACATGCATGAGTTAACAGGGCTGCTTATGACGACAGAAGACACAACGGTGGGGCACACGCTTCAGATAATGCCCCCCACTTCAAAAGTGCCCCTGGGCAATTTCTGTGCCTGGCGGTGAGTTGTGTATCTTGTTATTACTGCATACTACTTAAAGTCACAGCAGACCTTTTTTGTCGATGTAAAATCTATGCTGCTTTCCCCGGAAAGAAGAGTGTGTTGCTTTTACTGCAACCCAACCCACTTTTTTTTTCTTGTCTGTTGGTTTGCCGGCCATGGCTTCAGTACAGTTCCCCCAGTTCACCCAGCTGTAAATGGGTACCTGCCCTCTTTAGGGTCAGGGAAGGTAAAGCAGCGAGGGAGAGGAGATGGACGCCGCCCTCAATATGCTGGCCCTAGAGAAGTGAGGTCTCTGACACCTCGCTCCCCTACGACCTTATATAGGTTATGGGACTCCTTTACCTTTACCTGGTATATCTGGTCTTATAATGAGAGTAGCTTTATTCTATCCAATTTTGACAAAGACAACTCTCTTGTTGTCGTGGGTTCTTTTACGCGTATTTATGTGTGTTACATACGGACCCCGTTTTATCGTGTCATCAAAAATACTCACCTCTAGCGAAACACTCATTGTTTTGTAATTAAGGAAGAAGTCTAGCTTTCACTCACTCACTCAGTCCCATGTCCCAAAGGACGTAGGGGGACATGAGAGAAGACGCAACAGAGATCTTTTTCCATGCTTCACGATCCTGTGTGGCTAGTAGAATGTGTTGCAGGGGTTGGGCGGTCCAGTCTTTGATGTTGTCAACCTATGATTTCTTTTGGCGGCCTCTTCTTCTCTTGCCTTCGACTGTTCCTTGCAGGATGGTTTTTGCTAAGGTGTTGTGTCTTGTGGTGTGACCAAACCACATCAGTTTTCTCCTCTTTATGGTGGAGAGCAAAGGTTCTTGGGGGCCCACACGCTTTTTGATTTCTTCTTTCACATAGTTGTTGGTCTTGTGTTCTTTGTATGATATTTTGAGTCTAGCTTTAGAAAGGAAAAAAACTCGAGACCTTTCACTTTGTAGAAGGTGTCTTCTTCTTCTTCTTCTTCTTCTTCTTCTTCTTTGCGGCCGTTGAACGCTCAGACAGTAATCATTATCGCCTGTCATGTGAGCAAAAATGCGTTGCGCGGCCGTTAAACGCCTGACAAGTCAGGCCTAGCGCATCTGACTTCGGCGGCGTGCGAGAGAATTGGTATCTATAAGTCTTTCTGAAAAGGGGCAGGAGAATGGACAAAGAAGGCAGAAAATAGACAGGAAGGAGGTGACAGGAAGAGAAGGACCAAGGCAGAAATAAAGTGAGGGATAGAAAAGAGGGCACTCCTAGCATAGAAGTCCCAGAAGGTGGGGATTTTGTTTACACTGACATGTCCCTGGCATCTGCACGGGGCAAGAAGGGGTCTTGTTGCTATTGCTAGACCATTGCTTTCCACGAAGTCAGTCGTCAAGATGAGGCATTGCATTCCGTATATTGGTCCTCACTGGCTTCGTCACAGTTCAGCACGGCACCTGTTCTCTTTAGGAGCAGGCAAGGCAAGGCAAGGCAAGGTAAGGTAAGGCAAGGTAAGGCAAGGTAAGGTAAGGTAAGGCAAGGTAAGGCAAGGCACGGCAAGGTAAGGCAAGGTAAGGTAAGGTAAGGCAAGGTAAGGCAAGGCAAGGCAAAGCAAGGCAAGGCAAGGCAAGGCAAGGCAAGGCAAGGTAAGGTAAGGCAAGGCAAGGCAAGGTAAGGCAAGGTAAGGCACGGTAAGGTAAGGTAAGGCAAGGTAAGGCAAGGCAATGTAAGTCAAGGTAAGGTAAGGCAAGGCAAGACAAGGCAAGGCAAGGCAAGACAAGGCAAGGCACGGCAAGGCAAGGCAAGGCAAGGCAAGGCAAGGAACGGTAAGGCACGGTGATGGAGAGATGTGAGAACCACCATTGATATGACTGTCATAGATTAGCTGAGATTTATTACTGTCCTGTAATGATGCTGAAGAAGTGAGACGCCTTTTTTTTCCATCATAGACCTGAAGGTAATCTATAGCACACTTATTAGCGAGCTGAACTTTACATTCGTAGATGGGATAAACCATGATCATAGACAAGAAGAAAACAAAATAGGTGTTTAAAAAAGTCTGTGCTGTTTTGAATCTTTCTACAGTAAACTAATGACGTTAGATATTTCTCTCTGACCAGGTCTCTAACTCAGAAATTAGGCCTACTTTTGTTTTTCTTGTTCCACCACACCCTGTTGAATGGGTAGTTCTGTCATCAGGGCGAAGTCCGCTTTGCACCTCATTATCGCCCCTAGTCCTCTGCGCAGCTCCACTCTGAATGCTACATCACTGAACCAGGTTTACTGTCACTAGTCGTGCCAAAGATAGGCCAGAACTGGGTTTTAAAATTTTTTTAACATTCTTTTATTTCGAGGATGTTGGAATATCCACTCATGTGCTTTTTTTCATCTAGTCCCTGTGTGTGTGCAGTTTTGTAAATTTTGTCATCCGTTCCCACGGGCACACAATGGCCTACTCTTCCGAAAAGCGGAACGGGTTTTAACGTGTGCGCAACTGTGGAGCCATTTGTCACATTGTGTGAGCTGAAGGTAAATGATGACAAGACCAACATAAGCTGACTGCTTGTCCTGTCAAGGTTATACTTGTGTTTTTGTGATACTTTTCTTGAATAAGATTCTGTTTAAAGTAATTGTGGAATTAAGGGGGAAAAGTGTCTGTGTAGAGGTGATTACTGCACATGTATGAGGGTTCTGATTTGTGTGTGTGTGTGTGTTGTTAGTGCTTTTTTTTTTTTTTGGGGGGGGGGGGGGGGGGGGGGGGGGGGCGTTGTTATTTTGGGGGTCACGAAAAAGCACTGTGTTGTTTTCAAGCATATTAATATCATTATATTATTATTATTATTATTATTATTATTATTATTATCATTATTATTATTATTATTATAATGTATAGAATTTATATAGCGCTGAATCTTGTAAAGCAACAAATCAAAGCGCTCAGATGACTTTTTTTATATCGAGGATAATGGAATAAGCACTCATGTGCTTTTTTACATCCAGTCCCCTGTGTATGCGGTTTTGTAAATTTTGTTATCTGTTCCCACCGGCACACAATGGCCTACTCTTTCGAAAAGCGGAACATGATTTAACGTGTGCGCAAGATGTTCTGCATGCGTTCGCACACGGGGCCTCGGTTTATAGTCTCATCCGAAGGACAATACATGTCAAATTTTCTGAAGACTTAGCTCAGTGATATGAGCAAAGGTGCTTTTCGTGTTTTAAAATTGTAAAATGCTTGCAATGATCGTCAGATACCAACATCACATGGATGGAAGTAGGTCAGCTCCTGTGTCGATGTGAGGCTAGCTAGAGGTTAGCTCATGTGTAGAGATCATAGTTATTTCCGAAAGTTTTTTTTTAGTATGTTTTTTGTTTGTTTGCTGTTTGTGGTTGTTGTTTTTTAGGTGGCTACTAACGCAATGGGTTGATATTTCAATTATCCTCTTTTCCGACTTCACCTTCTTCGAAGATTTTTTTGCTGTCTAAGTCACTGTAGAGCTTTTTCTACCAAAACTTCCTTTAAAAGTTTTCTCATTTAGAAAAAAAATAGCCTGGGGCAGTTTTTTATGAGGGGGAAGAGCCAGGGTCTGGAAACATGGGTACACAAACAGACAGGTGACCCCACAACAGAGACACAGAGAGAGAGAGAGAGAGAGAGAGAGAGAAGTCTTGTGGCTATTTTCGGCCTAGCAAGCCGGTTTGGGGCCTACCTTATTACAAAGCGCTCTCTCTCTCTCTCCCTCTTTAGTTCGACAACTAACCACACCGCAGTCATGTCTGGCCTACCTCCTAAGTGTTTTTCAGGTAACTTAGGCCTTACCTGAACCGAGAAAAGGGTGTGTATGTTTAAGCTTTCAACGCTCCAGTTGCTTCAGATATTATTCTCTTATCACACTTTCCATACATATTTCCTTGACTGCAATGTGGTGGATCTCTCGTGACACAGTTGAGTGCTCCTCCCATGTTGGTGTGTGCGGTGGCGGTGGTTGCGCGCGCGTGTGTTAGCAGTGGTGGTGAGTGAGGTGGGGGGTGTCCTGCCCGCGTGGAAACACTGACTGATCAGAGTTCAATTAAGATCGAAATCGATCGATTGATACCGTCGCGGGCTCCGTGGTGGTATTAACAGAGTTATGGGAATCGGATGAGTCTAATGGTTTGGGTGTGGGGGCAACGTGCTTGAGATATGAACAGTGTAGAGTATCAAGAAACAGGTTGGTCCAGCCTTTCAGGCGAAAAAGGAACTGAAACATATTTCATGCTACGTTTGATATCAATGTGGTTGTGTTCAGAGAACCAGTTTGACCAAAGTTTATAAAAGGTATTGAAAGAATCCATACATGTTTGTAGAAAACGCGTGAAAACTTCAAATCTGGGGCAGTGATACGTAAACTGTGAAAAACAGCTTCGATGTTCTTTTTTCAAGGCTTGTATGTATACTTACCAGTTCTTTCGTCTGGCGTGTTTATCAGAATAGTTCAGTGAATGGATGTTCGAGAATTGGTGGAACACAGCTATTGAAGTGTGGTGTGTGGTGTCACTATTTTGCTGGATGTTTGTGGTGACTTTTTAACTCGTGTTTCCGTATCGAACTGCTATGGTTTTGACATGTGAAGTGTGTTTTATGGTACCGGTGCTGGAATTCGTGGGAAGTTGCTGCTGAGTGTCTGGAGTGTCTGAGAAATATCAGGATGGGGAAGGGACTGCCGCTGATGCCTCTGCTGCTGCTGCGCTGCTGATTTGCTTTGTAGGGGGTAAGCTCTTTACATCAGTTTTCTGTCAGAGCGTCTGTCTGTCTGTCAGAGACCGTGTCTCTCTCTTTGGCTGGGTGTCTCGTTTTGTGTGTGTGTGTGTGGTGTGTGTGGTGTGTGTGTGTGTGTGTGTGTGTGTGTGTGTGTGTGTGTTGTGTTGTGTGTGTGTGTGTGTGTGTGTGTCAAGTCAAGTCAAGTCAAGTTTTATTTCCAGATGATACATTGAATAAGCAATGCATTTGCTTTTTTTCATCAAGCCATCTATCTAAGAATAAATTTCTTAATGATAATACTGAAGTACTACATGATTGTAACCTTTACCAATAAAGTGTACCAATAAAAAAAGAGGAAAACTAGTAAAATAATACACTGCAAAAACACACGTGTATGTGTGTATGTGTTTGTGTCTGCTTTCGTGCGTGTGTGTGTGTGTGTGTGTGTGTGTGTGTGTGTGTGGTGTGTGTGTGTGTGTGTGTGTGTGTGTGTGTGTGGCGCGTGGTGCGTGTATGTGTGTGTGTGTGTCTGTGATGTGTGTATGTGTTTGTGTCTCGTTGTGTGTGTGTGTGTGTATGTGTTTCTGTCTGCTTGTTGATGTGTGTGTCGTGTGTGTTGTGCTGTTGTTGTGTGTGTGTCGTGTGTGTTGTGTGTATCTGTGTGTTGTTGTTGTGTGTGTTGTTGTTGTTGTGTGTGTTGTGTGTGTCTGTGTGTTGTTGTTGTGTGTGTGTATGTGTGTGTCCGTGTGTCTGTATGTGTGTGTTTGTGTCTGCTTGCGTGTGTTTGACTATGTGTGTGTGTGTGTGTGTCTGTACCGTTCTGTCCGACTCTTTGTCTCTCTTTGACTGTCTGAGCACATCCGTCTCCCTTTGCCTGCCTCTCTCTTTCTTTCTCCCTCCTTCCCCCTCTTTCTCAATTTCTCTTTTTTTTTCTTTCTCCGCTTTCACTCTCTATGTTTCTCTCTCTCTCTCCTCTCTCTCTCTCTCTCTCTCTCTCTCTCTCTCTCTCTCTCTCTCTCTCTCTCTCTCTCTCTCTCTCTCTCTCTCTCTCTCTCTCTCTCTCTCCTGTGTCTCCATCTATCCCCTACTCTTTGTTCTCTCTATCACACTCTAAGCGTCATACGCATCAACACCCCAGGGAACAATACGTATATGAAATCATCCATCCACATCAGTCACACACACATACGCACACATACACACTCTCTCTCTCATACGCACACACACACAACACACACACACACACACACTCTCTCTCTCTCTCTCTCTCTCTCTCTCTCTCTCACACACACACACACACACTCTCACACTCTCTCTCTTCTTCTCTCTCTCTCCTCTCCTCATCTCTCTCTCTCTCTACACACACACACACACACACACTCTCTCTCTGTCTCTCTTCTGTACTCCTCCTCACTCCTCTCTCACACACACACTCCTCTCTGTCTCTCTCTTTCTCCCTCCTCTCTACTCTCTCTCTCTCTGTCAAAACACACACACACCTTCTCACATACACACACTCACTCACACACACCACACACACCAACACACACACACACACACACACACACACACACACACACACACACACACACACAGAGAACAAAGACAGGGCTCAGAGCAAAAAAATCTATTTTCCTATTGTGATCATTATTGAGGCCGACAGCAAAACGCACTTTCCTCCCTTCTCCTTCTTCCACTCAGTTGCTGCGATTATGGTTCCTGTTTTTACACACAGCTGCACAGATACACACATATACACACGCGTGCGTGCGCACACATATATACACACACACACATACATACATACATACATGCGTACATGTATGTATGTATGCATGCCTGCGTCCATACATATATACACACATACATACATACACATATACATACATACATATTTATATATACACACACATAACACACTAACTACACACACACACTATACACACACTACACACACACACACACACACAAAACACTCACACACAACACACGCACGCACACACTAAACACACACAAAACACTCACACACAACATACGCACGCACACATACAAAACACACGCACACACACACACACACACACAACACACACACACACACACACACACACACACACACACACACACACAGCACACACACACACACACACACAACTACGTGGAGGAGAAGATGGAAAGGCAGAGGACTCCTTTCAATGTTGGTCATTGATGATCTCATAG
>CM054134.1:121581614-121584114 GCA_028751875.1 Rapana venosa
CCGGTGGGAACAGATGACAAAATTTACAAAACCGCATACACACGGGGACTAGATGTAAAAAAGCACATAAGTGCTTATTCCATTATCCTCGAAATAAAAGAATAAAATAAATATATAGCTATAGGGCTCTTCAGAGAGCTAGAGAGAGAAGATGAAATGATAAGTGATTGCCTTGGTTTGGATGTTAAAACTGTATGTGTATGTTAGCTGCTGTTTTGGAAACTGGGCAGAAATTTGATTATAGTGGAGATGCCTTGCCCACAGTACATCCCCACTCTCTCGGCCAAGTGGGCATAAGGACAGTCAGCGTTGGAGATGTTCTCCAAAGGCCAGCTAGCCCCCAGGGCTGCAGCACATAAAGACTGTGCGAGTCAAGCCTCCTAGTCAGAGAGTCATGATCGATCACTAAAGACTAAGCTGTAAAGTGGAATTCCATGGGTGGGAAAGCCACTGGTCATACAGCCTCTCACTTTGCTGTTGCCCCCAGCATCAATGGTTTAATCAAGAACTGTGATAAAGCCCAGGTGCATTAAAACTACATATTGGACTAATGACACGCGCGCACCCCCCCCCCCCCCCCACCCCCAAACACACACAACCACACACACACACACACACACACACACACACACACACACACACACACACACACACACACACACACGGACACACAGAGTTATCTGTGTCATTAAATACTGCTGTTGTACCTCAATGTTGAATGGTTACGAAGACATTTTTTTGTTACACTCATTCACCATCGTTTCTCTCTACCTATCTTACCCCTCCCCTCCCCTCCCCCTCCTTCCCACTCCTCCCCCTGACCCCGTGGCGCTGACCCCCAGCCCTGACCACACTGAAGGGATGACCGTGCTGCAGTAGTCAGCTGCCTGGGCGTGCATCTGAATGTGTGGGACATGACTTCACACTCTGGGACACTTAGATAATCCATTGTATATAGAGAAAGGTAGATGAAGATATAGATATAGATATGTATATATATATATATAGAGAGAGAGATATATATATATAGATAGATAGATAGATCGATGGATGGATAGATAGATAGATAGATAGATAGATAGATAGATAGATAGATAGATAGATAGATAGATAGATAGATAGATAGATAGATAGATAGATAGATAGATATGGGAGAGAGAGATTAATAATAAATGGAATTTATATAGAGCTATATCTTGTTTTAAAAAACACAAGAAAGAAACAAACAAATCAAAGCGCTTGCATTCAACCCACTCCTACACATGCAACCGACAATGATTAACAGTTTTAACAAATTCAAACACACACACGCGCACACACACACACACACACACACACACACACACAGGTTTTACGCTTCGGCAGGGTGATGGGAATTTGGCCATTGAAGGCAGGGACAGATAATCATGAGATGAAACAATAGGGGAATGTCTTAGGATTAAAATACGCAGGATTTCAAAGTACCGTAAGTAGGCTTTTCGCGAAGGGAGTGAGGGAGGTCATTCCAGGTTGATGGACCAGGAATAGAGAAAGAGCGACGGCCAACGGTGGACTGGTTGAATCTAGGTATTCGTAGGCACAGGGTATCTGCAGCATAGCGACAGAAAGACAGAAAGACATACAGATTTTTCAGTTTTTACAATAGCAGCAATGTGAAACAAACACAGCCTTTGAAAACTTTGTTTATACACAACTAACAGCTTATGGCGTGTCATTCCAAAGACGTTTTCAGTGGGGTGATTTCTTCAAAGGCCCAGGAAGTCTAGTCATGAATCTACTCCCTATGGTTGTAGGCTGGTTCTTGGTCAGACTGCAGAACAGATTGTAACACTTCGAAAAGCAGGAAGAGAATTGTTCACATTCTTAATTTTGTTAGTTTGCTTTTTTTTTTCATTCAGTATGTGCGTGCGCGCTCGCGCTGTGTGTGTGTGTGTGTTGTGTGTTGTGTGTGTGTGTGTGTGTGTGTGTGTGTGTGTGTGTGTGTGTTGATTTAAAAATTTTTTTGTTTTTTTTAATTTAAGTGGTATTAGGGGGGGGGTGTCTGTGTGTGTTGATTTTAAAGGCTGTTTACTCTAAGTGGATTAGGATGTAAATTATGTGTACGTGTGTGTGTATGTGTGTCTCCGTGTGCGTGCGTGCGTTCGTGCGCGCGCGCGCGCGTGTGTGTGTGTGTGTGTGGTGTTTGTGTGTATGTGTGAGGAGAGTTTTGTTTAAAAGTCTGTGTACTTTAAGTGGTATTAGGATACGTGTGTTGTTGTTGTTGTTCTCTTCAATTTAACGTCTGTTCACTCTCAGTGATATTTATTAGACGAGGAGAGAGGAAAGTGTAATGGAAGTTGAAGTAGGGAGAGGAAGCAAGAAAGGAAAGAGAGACGATTGGAGAGATGGCGTGTGATGTGTGTTGGTATTTCTGTGCATTATAATATATTATATATATATATATATATATATATATATATATATATATAATATATATATATTATATAAATCATAGTGATAA
>CM054134.1:121589114-121594114 GCA_028751875.1 Rapana venosa
TTTGAATAAAAAAGCCCTTATGTATGCAAACACACACACACACACAACACACACACACAACACACACACCATAACACAATACAAGTACACACACACAACACACACAATACAAAAGACACACACACCACACCACAACACAACACAACACACACAGGCGCACGCACACACGCACCACATCACACACACACCACACCACCACACACACACAACACACACACCACACAACACAACACACGCTGCAACAGACACACGCACACTCACTCACATCACAAAACACACACTCACTCACTTCTACAAACACACAAACACACACAACCACACACACACACACACACACACAAACACACACACACAAACACACACACACAAACACACACACAACACACACACTAATATTAGGTAATGTGAAAAGACTTTAATTAAGAACACACACAACACACACACACACAAAACATACACACTACACACACACACTACCACACACACACACTTACTCACAACACACACACACACCACACACACCAACACACACCCACACACACACACTCACACACACACACAACACACAAACACAAACACACACACACATACACACACACCACACACACCACACACACCACACACACACACACACACACACAATTACACATACACACACACACACACAACACACAGAGAACACACACACCCCCACCACACACACCCAAACACACACACACACACACAACCACACACACACAACACACAACAACACACACACACCACAACACACACACACCCACACACACCACACTACACACACACCACACACACACACACATACACACCACACACACACACACACACACACACACCCAAACACACACACACCACACACACACCACCACAACACACACAACACACACACCACCTACACACACCACACAACACACCAACACACACACCACATACACACACACACACACACACACCACGCACCACACACACACAACACATACACACAAAACACACACACCACACACACACACACACACCACATACCACACCACACCACACCACCACACAACAAACACATCACACCAACACACTCACACTCCACACCCACACCCACACCCACCCACACCCAAACCACACACACACACGCACACACACACACACACCCTGAGCGAGTGTCCACATTGCCCATGGTCTTACTTTCGTGACCCCTGGCCGCTTAAGCTTCTTTGGCTTCGCATTATGTCTAGCATACAGTCCAAGTAAGCTTGCGGCCAAATGGGGTGGAGAGGGAGAGACCCTTCAGAGTTGCCGGAGTGTAGCCGCACCCAATGTTTTCTATAGACCAGCACTTCAGGGTAAACTGCCTTGCTGTTTTCGTTTTTGTATTTTCTTCTTTTTTCTAAAATATTGAAAGGCTGGTCTTGCTTGTACTACCCCTCTTTTTTTAAGCGTCTCTCTTAATCTGAGTGTGTGTGTTGGGGGGAGGGGGAGGGAGGGTGGAGGGGTGTATGTATATGGGAGGGGGGGTATGTTTGTGTGTCTATCTGTCTGTCTGTCTGGGTCTGTATGTCTGTGTGTATGTATGTGTAAATGTGTTTCGTGTGTGGGTGTGGTTGTGTATGTCTGTGTCTGTGTGTCTCTGTCTGTCTGTCTGTCTGACTCTGTCTGCCTCTCTCTCTCTCTCTCTCTCTCTCTCTCTCTCTTATATCTTATTATATATATATATATATATATATATATATATATATATATATATATATATATATATATATATATCTCTTCCTTGACATTATTTTCTCTCTCCTAATTGAATCAGTGTTATATATAGATCATCTTCCTGTCTCCTGTTCTCTGTGTTCACTCTCACATGCTATGTACGCTGAAGAACGCGTTGATTCTACACACATGCCCTTTACCTGTCAGGCTGCATTCGTGGACACCTGTTTTACCTTGGCACCCAGCAAACATGTCTATGATATTTTGACCAAATTGAGATTAGGGATATTGGAACTTACAGACGTACAGAAACCGCTACACAAAGGCTTCTGAACAAGATCGTCAGTGTCCATCTTTTGTCACCATGTTGTAGATAAAGAACTGCATTTTTCTTTTTATTGCATTGCTCTTCAAAGTCAAAGTCAAAGTCACAAAAGAACTTTTATATCCCATGATGGGCACTTACAATACTGACATGCGTATTGATACGTATCATAAAATCGAGGTGACTTATGACAGAATCAGAATCAGAATCTGAAAACTTGATTGCTTTTAAGTCAGAACAAGACTTAGTTGACGCCAAACATAAGTGTATACAATATTTCCTGAAAGATGTAGATTCTTTTATTTATGTCATCTGTCTATGCTCTCACTCTTCTAGAAAAAGAGTCTGACTGAGATTAATTTTATTCTGTAAACGTACAGCATGTATTATCCGCTAACTTCGTTTCAACGTTCTATAAATGCAAGATGGTAGGCGTGTTCATGATGTTGGCAGATATGTTGATCAGGCCACCTCCATCCCCATTGCTGCTCCTCTTTTGTGTTGACCAGGTTGATTGCTGGGTATGTATTTATCATCTATACACCAGCCATATCTGGCCTACTCTTCTACGAAAAATGAATGGCCTTTTAACAATTATGCACGCAAGATGTTATGCTTCCTATTAACACGCCAAAACTCTATTTCACGACCACATGCAACATATCTGTAGAGGAAAATAGTCGGAACAAAGGAATTAATTCCAGTAGAGAAACACGCCCAAACAGATGGCTCAGCAGGGAATGGAACCCGCACTCTCAGATTTTCATAAATCAGAAGTAAGGAGCATTACCCATCAACCCATCTCCTCTCCCCCTTCCCCGCCCAGACCTTTTTCCTAGAATAATCCCTGGTCGGCTAGATCTCTGTAGTGGGCGTGGACGCTAAACGCAAAGCAACGAAAGTGATAGTGGAGGGATTTCCGTGTCTGTGGAGCCAGTTCACGGCTCGGTAAACTGATTCAGAGTGTCTGAAATGGAATACATAATTATGTGAGAAAGCGTGCACGCACGCATATATGCAGCCACATCCGGGTAGATGCATGTACACATACAGAAATATGATATATGAACGCATGCACATACATACGTGCACATGTATACGGACGCCCACACACTTACGCGCAAGCAAGCGCGCTCGCGCACACACACACTCACACACAAACACACACACACACAGAGTACCACCACCACCACTACCATCACACTACATAAAACATACCAAGGACACACACACACACACACACACACACATACACACACAGCCCTCCCCCCCTCCCACACACACACAGAGAACCTGTAAAATTCTGAAGTCCTCACTTTCTGACCCCTGCTTACTCTATTCAGCTTCACTGACTTCCGAACATGTCTAGCATACATTCCAAGTCGCCTTGTATGATTTAGTCTTCGTACCGTGAACAGAATACAAAGCGCCCCTGTGTGTTATGATGAGTATGTGAGTGTCCACCCAGTTCTCTCGTTGCTGACCATACACAGTCGTGAGGAAAGATGGACACTTTTCAGTCTGTCTGCCTGTCCCTTCATTCTTCGCTCTGTCGCCTGTTTTTCTCGTTTGGTTTGGGGTTTTTGTTGGGGGGGGGGGGGGGAGGGGGGGGGGGGTTTAAGGGGGGAGGGAGGGTTGTCGTCAGTATCTGTCTGTCTTTTTTTCCGGTCTGTCGCTTGTTTTTCTTCTTGTTTTTCTTTGTCGTCAGTGTCTTTGTATCTCTTCCTTTTCTTTCTTTTTTTTTATAAGGTTTTGTTTGTTTGGTTTTGATTTGTTGTTGTTGTTATCTGTGTAGGTTTGATCTGTTACCGTCTACAGTTTGTGTGTTGTGTTGTGTTATGGTGTTTGTGTGTGTATGTTTGTCTCTCTGTCTGTCTGTCTGTCTGTCTGTCTCTCTCTCTCTCTCTCTCTCTCTCTCTCTCTCTCTCTCTCTCTCTCTCTCTCTCTCTCTCTCTCTCTCTCTTTCCAAATCGCTCGAAGTCTTCCTTCATACGTTGAATAGAATAGAGGAAAGCGCCTGTGTGTTGTTATGATGAGTATGTACGTGTCCACCCAATTTCGTGTGCTCACTATACACAGTCGTGAGGAAAAGTGGACAATTTTCACTGTGTCTGTCTGTCTGTCACTTCATTCTTCGCTCTGTCGCCTGTTTATTTTTCCTCGGCAATTTTTTGTTGTTGGTCTTTTTATGTTGGTTTTGGCTTTTGTTGTAGATGTCCCTGGCATTATCTGTCTCTTTTTCCAGTCTGTCACTTTTTTGTGTGCTTGATTTTCTTAGTCGTCATGGTCTTTATATGCCTTTTTTTTCTTGTCAGCTTTGTTTTGGTTGGTTGGTTGGTTGGTTGGTTGTGTTGTTGTTGTTGTTGTTGTCCTGTCTGTGTAGATTTGGCTGGTTCATTGTCTTTCTGTATGCAGTTCGTCTATTGTGTTATCTGTGTGTGTGTTGTTGTTCTTGTTGTCTTCGATTTACGTCTGTTCACTCTCAGTGATATTAGACAAATTTGTGCGTGCGTGCGTGTGTGCATGCGTGTCCGCGCGCGTGTTTGTGTGTGTATGTGTTTATCTGTATGTCTGTCTGTCTGTCTGTCCCTCTCTCTCTCTGTCTCTCAGAAATGGTCTGATCACATTCAGAATAGCGACAGATTTACTGTTTACAGAACGTTTTGCACCGTTTCTGACTTGAAGCCATATTTAAGGCTAGATATGGATAAGCATTTAATGTTTATAACGACAAGATTTAGATTAGGTGTATCAGAACTAGGTGTTCATTATTATAGGTATAGAAATGTTGGTAATGATGAATTGATTTGTCCTCTGTGTAAAGAGGCAGAAGAAAACGAAGTTCATTTCGTTCTATGCTGCCCTGTTTTAACAACGATTCGAGAACAGTTTATTAAGCCCAAATATTATAGACAGCCATCATTATTTAAATTAACCTTGTTGATGTCATCATCCTCTCCTG
>CM054134.1:121596614-121599114 GCA_028751875.1 Rapana venosa
GAGGGAGAGGGGAGTACAAAAGATGAAGAGAGAGAGATGGCGGAGAGGGAGGGGAGAGAGAGAGGGAGAGAGAGAGAGAGAGAGAGAGAGAGAGAGAGAGAGAGGAGAGAGGGAGAGAGAGAGAGAGAGAGAGATTCTTTTATTTCGAGAATAATGGAATAAGCACCCATGTGCTTTCCCCCAGCCAAATTAAGCAGCGTTACCGCTTGGATAGGTGATCGTTCGCACGACTTGGCTTCTGTACAGTCCCCCATTTCACCCAGCTGTAAATGGGTACCTGCCTCTGTAGGGTCAGGGAAGGTAAAGCAGCGAGGGAGAGGAGATGGGCGATGCCCTCACTATGCTGGCCCCTGGAGAAGTTGAGGTCTCTGACGCCTCGCTCCCCTATGACCTTATAGGTTATGGGACACCTTTACCGTTTACCCCATGTGTATGCAGTTTTGTACATTTTGTCATCCATTCCAACCGGTAGGCAATGGCCTACTCTTCCGAAAGGTGGAACGGGTTTTAACGTGTGCGCAAGATGAGAGAGACAGAGACAGACAGAGAGACTCGAGTAGTTTTATTCATCACTCCATGGCCCAGCTCATGAATGAGATAATGAGCAAACCATACACCTTAAAAACCAATACAGAACCCACGAAAACAAATTAACTCTGCATATATAGATTTGTCACACAATACCATGACTCAGACGTGGCGAGAGACAGATAGATACAGACAAACGGAGAGAGAGACAGAGAGAGAGGAGAGCGAGAGACAGAGAGAGAGGAGAGACAGAGGCAGAGAGCAGGAACGAGAAATACAACACGCCCCAAGAAAGACGTTGTGTAATAGAACAGGTGTGATAGTGTGGTGACATAACACATTCAAAACTGCGGTGATTCATGACATAGTCATGTTCAGTGTCTCGTCGCCATTGCTTTGTGTGCAAGAGAGACAGACAGACAGACAGAAAGAAAGAAAGAAAGACAGGCAGACAGACAGACAAAAAGAAAGAAAGAAGGAAAGACAGACAGACAGACAGAAAGACAGACAGAAAGAAGGAAAGAAAGACAGACAGACAGACAGACAGACGGAAAGAATGAAAGACGGACAGACAGAAAGACAAACAGAAAGAATGAAAGAAAGACAGACAGACAGACAGACAGAAAGACAGAAAAAAGACAGAAAGAAAGACAGAAAGAAATACAGAAAGAAAGACAGAAAGAAAGAAAAACAGAAAGAAAAAGAAAGAAAGAAAGCAAGGAAGGAAGGGACCTGGCCTTACATCGGTAACACGGAGTTTATGAATAACTTGACTGATGTATCTCTTAACTGATTAATGACCTCGTGCCATTAGCTGACAGCAACACAAACCGATGACGTTCTTAACAACTACAACAGTATGACGAAAGAATATACACACCTACACACACATATATATAATATATATATATATATATATATAGAGAGAGAGAGAGAGAGAGAGAGAGAGAGAAGATGAGAGAGAGATAGATAGATAGATAGATAGATAGATAGATAGATAGATAGATAGATAGATAGATAGATAGATAGATAGATAGATAGATAGATAGATAGATAGATAGATAGATAGATAGATAGATAGATAGATAGAGAGATAGATAGAGAGAGAAAGAGATAGAGAGAGGAATAGAGAGACATATATATAATATGTGTCTGTGTATGTGCGTGCGCGTATGTGTACATAAAGTGTATGCTAACGATATGTGTATTTCAGTTTTATGTATATTTTTTCTTCTTTTTTTCAATCTGTTGTGATTGTTGTGAACGTCCTCACGTTCTTGTTGCTGTCAGCTATTGGCATGCAAAAAAAAACTATATACACAATACAAATCAGTACAATACAATACAAATCAATACAATACAAACTCCTTATGACCTCAAAACACACAACATGGCAACAGCATAATCAATACACATTCAAAACCCAAAAAAATACAGAACCGAAACAACTAAACAATATCTTGTACTAGCATTCTGATATTAGCAAATATACTAGCAGATGGAAATTAGCAAATATTTTTTAAAAAATCAGAAGAAAACAAAAACGATGAACAGATCAAATCGCACAGCTGACTCCTGTAGAACAGCGGAAAACCCGCTGTTCATTTGGAAGCTGACGTATTTCTCGTCAAAGGGGAGGAATCAATACCTACCTCCCTCCCTCCCTCCCTACACACAGGATACCACACACTATGGGGGTGCGGGCTTATTGTATGCAAGCCTCGCAAGCTTGGCAAGCCTGTGGTATCACATGTCTACCTGTGTGCCTCTTATCATTCTTTTTTCTTTTTCTAAGCCTTAGAATATCGTGACGTGTGGGTTTGTTTGTTGGTTGGTTTATTTGTTTGTTTGCCATTGAGTGTTGGTTTGTTTTGTAGTGTTTTTTCTTGGGGGGGGGGGGTGGGGGTAGAGAGTTAAGGTGTTGTTGGTGGGGTGGGTTTTTTTTTTTTACCTGGTTTTGTTGTTTTGCTTT
>CM054134.1:121604114-121611614 GCA_028751875.1 Rapana venosa
CTCCTCTCTCCTCCTCTCCTCTCCTCTCCTCTCCTCTCCTCTCCTCTCGTACGCAGCAATATTATGGGCATCAAAATGGTATAAAGTGTTTGATTGCCCTTACCGCTGCATGCTGTGACTGACATTGGTCACTGTGTTGTTTATTGGATCCTGCAGTAGTTCTTCATTGCCTTTTGTCCTAGTCTGTATTCATACCATCCACTCTCTCTAGCTCTGTGACGGTTTTATTGTGCTTGCTTAGGGATGACTGTCAGAAGATTGTGCGTGATTGTGGGTGTTTGGGGGGGAGGGGGGGGAGGGGCAGGCGGGAGGGGGTAGTGAGGGGAGTGTGTGTGTAGGATGGGGGGGGGGGGGGGGTGGGGGTGGCTGAGGGAGGGAGTATGTGTGTGTGCGCGCATGCGTGCATACATAGGCGCGTACACACACATACACACACTCCCTCCCCCTCCACACCCCCCCCCCCCTCCCGCGCATGTGTGTGTGTGTGCGCGCGAGCGCGTGCGTGTGTGGAGGGGGAATCTGTAGGAGGAGAATACTATCGACAGACTACGATAAAGTAGACAGAAAACACGGGGGAAGGGGGGGGGGGGGGGGGGGGGGATGGCGGGGATCTGGTTACTAAAATACACCCAGGCACATAAAACAGGATAAATGTGTTCCCATAACTTTAATATGTGGTCGTAGGGGAGCGAGACATCAGAGACTTCAGCTTTTCGAGGAGCCAGCATATTGAAGGCTGTGGCGCCCATCTCCTCTCCCTCGCTGCTTTACCTTCCCTGACCCTAAAGAGGGCAGGTACCCATTTACAGCTGGGTGAACTGGGGGACTGTACTGAAGCCAAGGCGCGCAAACGGTCACCCATCCACTTGGTAACCACGCTCAATGCTGCTAAACCTTAGCTGGGGGAAAGCGAGTGCTCTGACCACTGAGCTATCCCGTTCCCTACACCCAGGTATATTAGCACATGACTTCATAGCTGTGTTAAGAAACTGAAAATACACTCCAGGGCGTGGTTACCAGATACTGCGTTGTTCGCCTAAAGTTAGAAATGACGAACAAGTTCATAAAAAAAACATGACGTGCAATTCGGAAAACCCACTTACGAACGCCAGGTACCATAAACCTGCAAACTTTGAAAAGCAAAACCCTCCGTATAAAACACCGTAAAAATGAAATGATGTGTAGTATAAAAACACACATACAAAAGGTATACATTTCACAACTACAAACTTTTATGACACACTAGGCATATCACAATCTTAAAGTAAAAGCGCGCAGAGAACATAAAAATACAAAGACGAAAGGCATACACTGCAAAGCTACAACACTTCATATTGCAAAAGAAACAGCGCTTCATTCTCAGAGTCATTCAGTCAAAAGCAAGCAAAGACAGTTCTGTTAACACAAAAAGAAGAAAGAAGGAAAAGAACTAAAGGCAGGAACTGAGTTCAATGTCTCCTATAAGAAAATCAGTGATGAAAACATGTTCACAAAAGGAGTCGTTATATTGAGATGCTATGAGTGAGAGAGAGCTTGATTGATTGATTGATTGATTGATTAATTAATTAATTGATTGATTGACAATTTTTATTCCAAGGGTTACATATAAGAGAAAGAGAGAGAGAGAGACTCGGAATCGGATTGTTTATTCATGTATAGGCCAAGACCCCTTATGAAGGGGAGTACGAACATGATAATAACTGTAAAAGAGAGAGAGAGAGAGAGAGAGAGAGAGAGAGAGAGAGGAGAGAGAGAGAGAGAGAGAGAGAGAGAGAGAGAGAGAGAGAGAGAGAGAGAAAATGAGAATTGAAGCTGAAGAACTGAAAGATTTTGATGTGCTTTACACCTTTGGCCACAATCCATCGACATATAAAGAAAAGAAAATGGTATCATTTTACAATCCTTGTAGTCATGACGGCAGTACTTTGCACTTTGAAGCCTAAACCAAGTAAAGCTGAGAGAGAGAGACAGATGCACAGAGGGGGGGAGGGAGGGAGACAGACAGTCACACACACACACACACACACACACACACACACACACACACACACACACAGGTCCTTCAGGTGAGACTATAAACCGAGGTCCCGTGTGTGAACGAATGCACGCAGAACACCTTGCGCACGTTAAAACCCGTTCCGCTTTTCGGAAGAGTAGGCCATTGTGTGCCGGTGGGAACGGATAACAAATTTTGCAAAACTGCATACACACGGGGACTGGATGTAAAAAAGCACGTGAGTGCTTATTCCATTTTCCTTGAAATAAAAGAATTAAAAAATAATAACACACACACATAAACTGAAAGAGCAAAAGAGAAGAGTGGTTTTTAAAAAAAAAAAAACCCAGACCACCCACCCATCCATCCTTTCAAAACGACTGGCTAGGTTATGGAAACAAAAATACGAAAAAAGCACAGAAATAATCGATAGAAAAGGGGAAAGGCCTCGTGGCGCGCTTTGAAATGAATTAGGTTAAAGAAACAGCCACGCCATAGAACGCTGTCCTTTTCATGATATTATCCACTGCTTCAATCAATCTCCATATTTTTTTTCAAATAGAGGTTTCAGAATTTTTCGGTATCAGGATAACCAATCTCCAATTTTTCAAATAGAGGTTTTCAGGATTTTGGGGTATGAAAAGCAATAGTATCCTCGGTTTTTCTAAACATGATTTTTTTCCCCCAATATGAAGGAGATGTTGTAGTTGGTTACCTGCTCTTGTTTTCCGCCATTACTATTTTCTGTTTCTAAACATGGCGATTTTGTTTATTTAGTTCCACTCGCTCAGATAGGTTGTAATTTTGCTGACGAAACGATTTCAGGGATTGCTTTGTAAATAAATAATTATGTTGTATGAGATTGGTGTGCGTTCATATGCATTTTGCAGTTCATTCTATGAGTTTGTTATGGTAGCATATTTTGATTTGGGTCTGTGTTTGATAGGTTTATGATGTAGACCATGCTGGTCTGTGCTGTTGCTTTTTAGATGTATCGTGGGTTCTGAAAGATGGTGTGTGTGTGCGTGTCTGTGTGTGTGAGAGAGAGAGAGTGCGTGCGTGTATGTGTGTGCATGTTGTGTGCATGTGCGAGTGTGCGTGCGTGCATGTGTGTGTGTTGAGTCAAAACATCTTTGTATCCATGTACATAGAGTAAAACCACCTTTTGAAATAATCGAAAAGCTCTTTGACAAGAAAATATTAAAACTCTACTTACATAAATACATTCATGCATACATACATATATACATACATACATACAGACATGCATACATACATACATACATACATACATACATACATATATACATGCATACATGCATACATACATACATACATACATGCATGCATGCATGCATACATACGTGCATGCATGCAAGCATACATACATACATACACACACATACATACACATACATACACATACATAATACATACATACACACATACATACATACATACATACATACATACATACATACATACATACATACATACATACATACATACATACATACATGCATACATACAGACATGCATACATACATACATGCACACATGCATACATACATACATAGATGGCTTGATGAAAAAAAGCAATTGCATTGCTTATTCAATGTACCATCTGGAAATAAAATTTTGACTTGACTTGACTTGACTTGACATACATACATACATACATACATACATACATACATACATACATACATACACACACATGCACACATGCATGCACAGGCCTACATTTTCAAATGAAACAAAATATTAGACAGACAAAAACAGCAACAGGAATCAACATCAATCAGATTTTTTAATGAAACAAAAACAAATGCTACACACACAGAGTCACATACACACACACACACACACGCTCACACACACACACACACACACACACACACACACACACACACACACGCTCACACACACACACACACACACACACACACACACACCACGCTCACACACACACACACACACACACACGCACGAAAAACAGATGACGCATGCAAAAAAACAACTGCACTGTAAAACCTTTTGGCCCTCCCCCCCCCCCCCCCCCCACTCCTCCCACTCCACCCCTCAATCTTCTTGCTGTACCTTCCCTCTGACACTCCCCCCCCCCCCCATTGCCCCCCCCCCCCCCCCCCCCCCACCTGCAGAGAAGGTGTCAGTGCGTGTGGCGAGCCTGCCATTTTTATTGACAGCTGCTGACATTAAACGGTTTTCTCTGACATATTTTGTTGTTGCTGAAGATAGGCTCTGTCTCAGTCTGGCTGGTTGGCTGGTTGTCTGTCTCGATGTTCGTCTGTCTCTCTAGTTGTCTGTCTGGCTACGTATCTGTTTCTCCTGTTGTCTGCCTGAATGCTTGTCTGATTCTCTGTGCGTCTGCCTGGATGCTTGTTTGTTTCTCTGTTTTACTGCCTGGATGCTTGTCTGTTTCTCTGGTTGTCTGTCTTGTTGACTTCTGTTTGATTGTCTGTCTAGATGTTTGTATGGCTGGTTGCCTGGAAATCTCTCTGTCTCTCTGTCTCTGTCTCTCTCTCAGTCTCTGTCCCTGTAAGTGATACACACCGCACACTGCAAATGCACAAGTTTTCCAAGAGTTGCGGCGGGAAAATTGTCAAATAAAAGCATCGCTGTTCGCACAAAAAGAACGTCGTACTTGATGTTATTATGCATGTGCAGCGAGAGAGAGAGACAGACAGACAGACAGACACACACACACACACACACACACACACACACACACAGGACGGACAGACAGAAAGACAGATAGTAAAGTAGACACATAGTCATCACACATAAACAAAAATTAAAACGCGAATAGGTTGTGGGTTAGTTATTTTTTTCCAAGTAGCCATTTTTCCACACTTGAATGTAACACCCCCATACCACATGCCTATACAGTTATAATCACTGAAACGTGACTTCTTCAGGTGCCTGTCCTTTATGTTTTGTTTCAACCGTAAAATGAAAATCAGAATTCTTTTGATGTGCCTTCTTGGCAGTTCGTTTTTATAACCATGAAGAAACCCTGGCCGTTTGCATAGAAAAAGGGCTAGACGCCTCGTGTTATGGGGGAAACGTGAATGAAAAGGGAGGTGGAAAGAAGTGGTAGACCAAGGAGGTAAGGAGGATAGGTATTGTTAATACATTATTATATGGAAGAAACGATCCAAGTCCTTTTTTTAATTTTCGATGATCATTGATAGAGCGGGACGATGCTCAGTGGTCCGTATGCTTTCCCCAACCAAGTAAGCAGCGTCGAGCCTGGTACAGTTGATGGGTGACCGTTTGCGCGGCCTTGCTTAGTACAAGTTCCCAGTTCACCCAGCTGTAAATGGGAACTGTCCTCTGAGGTCAGGGAAGGGTAAAGAAGTGCAGACCAGGGAGGAGAGGAGATGGGCGCCGCCTCAATATGCTGGCCCTAGAGAAGTGAGGTCTCTGACGCCTCGCTCCCCTACGACCTTATAGGTTATGGGACTCCTTTACCTTTACCTTTTTACATGATAGAGCAGATGTACATACTTTTAGATGAGGATTTAGAGGTACCTCATGCACATGTTCTCACTTGCTATTATAATACATTCGTAATATAATATTAAAAGCCTTCTTTTGACATATAAAACATCATGTATGTTAATTTTGGGGGGTCTCTTTTTTGTGTAATCCTTCACTGAAGCTGGAGTATAGCTGCCTATATGACAAGGTACTTAAAAAGTCATACGCAAACGTCTCAGCCAGAGTGTTCCAACGGTATTACATTGATCCCCTGGTGGGATGAGAGACAGTGGATATTTTGGGTGACTCCAGTGTGTTGAGCTGGGGAATGCCAGTCAGTCCCCAAGACAACCCATATCTATAAACCTATGAAAAATGCTTTTTTTCTCAAAAAACCAGTTGTTATGCATGTTTAGCGCTATTGGTTTCGTCATGTTGTGTCTGCTAACGGTCTATTGGCAACAACAAAAAAAGCGAACAGAAACAGGAAGGCGAGATGGATGTGCTTAAAAGGAATTTATCATCAAGACTTTCTGGCACCAAAAGCATTTCAATTTTTTTCAAAACTTAATTTTAACGGTGTGCTATCCAAAACAAATTTTCAGTTTAATTGCAAACTGAACAGCTTCTTTTGAGTGTCAAATATTTGTTCAAGGCAGAATGTATTTATAGCATGTTTCCATCCACTATTGGCTATGTATTCTTTTGTCAAACGCTTCTGTGCAAAAATCCATGTTAAAGTTAGAGAGGCGGACCCTGTTAATGCAGTTTCCATGTGCGCCAGATCTAATGGTTAAGACAGAATGTTGTTCTTGCAGTCTGTTGATACGCTGTCTATATTGAGGTTTTATAGTTTCATAAATACTTTTTGAATAGCTTTTTTCTGGTTGTCAAGTCACTGTGGACTTTTGTTGGGTTAAGTATCATTAAGAATGAAAATACTTTGATTCCAAAACTTTTACAGACGACTGTTATGTGAGAATAATCCCAATTTCAAAACTGATTGGATAGATGGATGGATGGAACAACAACTAAATGATTGAATTCTGATTGGACGAATGAGAGCATGGCTGAATAAACACAAAAGTGATTGGATGCTGGTTGGCTGACAACATGGGGGGATGAATTAACAGACAAATGATTCAGTGGTGATCGGCTGAGTAAATGGCTGAATGATTACACAAATAATTGATCGAATGCTAACTGGTTGAATGAAATGGATCGATGAATAACAAATAAATGTTTGGATGTTTTTGGCTGAATAATTGGATCGATGAATAAATTAATAAATGATTGAATCAGTCACTCACTCATTCAATAAATCAATCAGTCTTTAATCGTCAACCAAACAACCAAAATTAAGCCGAAAAATACATTTGTACCTACACTCGCTCGATAAATAAACCAATCAGTCAATCAATCAGTAAGGAATCAGTCAATCAACATCAAGGCAACCAACGCTATTAACCTACACTGTCCAACATCCCTTACCTGAAGATGGCAGAGGAAAGAGAGGGAGAGACATAGAGTGAGAGAGAGACAGAGAGTGAGAGAAAGAAAGAGAGACAGACAGAGAGCAGGGAAGACAGGTAAGGCTGCATGTATCAGGTGCATCATCGATTAGCTCTGTCACCTCACCACAGTCATATCGATCCAGCCTTGTATTCCAATCTCTCTCTCTCTCTCTCTCTCTCTCTCTCTCTCCTCTCTCTCTCTCTCTCTCTCTCTCTCTCTCTGCACATTCCTCTTTCTCCCTCTTCTCCTATCTCTGGGCCTAAGAGCACTCACTTTCTTTTTCATTCAGCTATGGACATGGATTTTTGTCAAAAGATGAATTTTGTAGTTTATCACCTGTAACACCCATAACAACTGAATAGTTTTGAAAGTTTACATTTAGATCACATTTTTCTTTTTTTACATATAGATCACCTCTTTACTATAAAGTTGATATCTTCGTGTCAATTTGTTTTCTTTATTGTTCACTTTTCTTTATTTTTGTT
>CM054134.1:121614114-121616614 GCA_028751875.1 Rapana venosa
AAAGATCCTCACGATCTTTCAGAATTGTAAAAGCGAGAGACGTGTCGTGTTACCCCTTTTAGACCTGGTCTGATATGTCACTAAAAACCAACATGTATTCAAGACATATTGACTGATATGGCGACACGCTCAACTTACCACTTTTCACGGTGTGTTTAGACAAGACGTGTATTCTCCACGCCCTTGCAAACACCTCGTGGGAACCGTAACTTGTGTAAGAGCCGACCACGCCTCTGTCTTCCAAACGTTTAGCAGAATGTAAATACAGCCCTGTTATTACACTTCAGCAATATGCGTGGCAATTTCTTGAACTTACATGAAAAAGAATCAAAAGAGAGAATATGTACACGGACGGGCATGTCTCGTGTCTTCTTGGTTGAATTTCCAATGTTCTACTCTGCATATAAAACTGTCAGGGACAAAAGAAGTGAGAATATATTATTTTGGGGAAGTTTCTGTGCAAGATGCGTAGGGAGAGAATTGCATTTCAAATGTATTTGATGACAGACATTTCAAAGAAAAGAAAACAAAACAAGAAAAAGGACAACGTAGGATTCTTTCCTATAAGGAGAGACGCATCAAGCACTCAATCCCCTAGAAAAGAATAAGAAGAGCCAAAAATGGTGCTCCCTGATCTGCATGCAACTGAGGTCTACCAAACAGAACAACAGAACATCTTGCGCACACGTTAAAACCTGTTCCGCTTTTCGGACGAGTAACCATTATGTATCGATGGGAACGGATGATAAAATCTACAAAACCAAATACACGAGTCTGGAGTAAACTAAAACAAAACAAAGCAAAAAGACATGAGTGTTTATTTCATCATCCTCGAAATAAGAATTTTAAAAAATAAAAACAAACCTGCATGTTTTTAAGCTCTATTCGACTAGGCCCTAATGTTGTTTCATAATTATGTAATGAGATTTCGCTTGTCTCCAATGCGCCAGTGTGCTCTGAACACCACTAACCCATCACCAACAGCAGCAGAAGTGGGAGATGCAGGGTGGGGGATGGGTGGAAGGGGACTCACTGTCAGCGTTTGTTATCGAAACGGTTCCAAGCGACGTTACCCACCTAGTAAGATGTACTGTCTATATATATGTAAAAGTATTACCGTCGTTATACATTATGATTCACAGGCTTAAATGGTATGGGCATGTCACAAGATCCAAAGGACTTGCAAAGACAGTTTTACAAGGCACTGTCCAAGGAGGAAGAAGAAGAGGCAGACCAAGGAAGAGCTGGAAGGATAACATCAGCGAATGGACAGGCCTAGAACTCAACAAAACCCTGAGAAAGGCAGAACAGAGAGAGGAATGGAGGGAACTGGTTGTTGAGTCTTTGAGGGTGCCCCCACGGTCGTCAGACTACGGGACAGATAGATAGATAGATACATTATGTACATAAATGTCTTGAAACATTCGAACCCTTTTTGGGGGGTGGGGGGAGTGGAAGAACAACTAAATCCATCAATTCATTTCAACATAGTTCTATCAGATCGAAGCAACGTAGCAGCAACACGAGACCAACGAGTACGGCAATCACAAGCTGATGACAAGCACTCTAGAACAGTAGATGTGCAACAATAGTTTGCAGCTCAATAACGTCTCAGCATAGAGAATGAAAGCTAATAAAGCAAGAACATAATTATATTATGAAAGTGTCGAGAAAAGAGACAACTAGCAAACAGAAAGAAAAGGGAACAAAACAATATAGAAAACGCCTCAAGGGGTAAATAGATGTAAACGCTTTGATCTGTCTTTGGAAGATATAGATAGCGTTATACACATTCCATTTATCATTATTAGTAGTAGTAGTATCATCATTATCATCATCATCATCATCATTAGTAGTATTATTAGTATTAGTATTACTATTATTATTACTATTATTGTTATTATTATTATTATTATTCGTGTTATTATTCGTGTTATTATTATCATTATCACCTCATTATCATTATTATCATCATCATCATCACCATCATCATCATTATTATTGTTATTATCATTATTATTATTATTATTATTAAACACCATTAGCACTAAAAAATGGTAATAGAAAAACATATGGTCAATGAACATTGTATTACGGTTTGTTGTTTTTTAAATGATTAACACATGAACATTGTATCATCTTTCTCATGACAAAAATACCAAAAAGGCATAATCTAGTTCTTTCCGAAACAGTGTTTCTTGTTCGTGGTGATGTGTAACAGACTGTATGTCGCTGTATGTCCTGAGAGAAAGTTGTTCATGTTTTATTACCACTACAAACTTGGTCCAGCTTCGAAGCAAATAAACGGGCATTCGATCGTAAAGAAAGCAATGAACTGTACAGGCAAACAGATAGAATATTTTATTGGATTTTGCTTTTGTGTTGTGTTTTTACTATGGGTCGTCGTTGGGTGCAATACTGTTGATGGTGTTGCTGTGGTGGGGATCGTTGTCAGTGTTGTTATTGTTGTTATTGTTGTTATTGTTCGTCTCCTTCTTGT
>CM054134.1:121624114-121681614 GCA_028751875.1 Rapana venosa
GGTGTTTGAACACTCGGAGTGGTATCCATAAATGGTGGAAACGGGCGGGCCTGCTGTTGTGCGTTCTACTTTGTCTAACCCGAATCATTCTGCTGTTCCGCTACTTAGCCATGAATGGTCATTGTGTGTTTGTGTGTGTGTGGTGTGTGTGTGTGGTGTGTGAGAGAGAGAGAGAGAGAGAGAGAGAGGCTCTGTAAGTGTGTTTGTGAGTGTGTGTGAGTGTGTGTGTGTGAGTGTGAGGCTCTGTAAATGTGTTTGTGAGTGTGTTGTGTGTTGTGTGTGTTTGTGTGTGAAGCTCTGTAAGTGTCTGTGAGTGTGTGGTGTGTGTGGTTTGTGTGTGAGGTTCGTAAGTGTGTGTGTGTGTGTGTGTGCGTGTGTTTGTGTGTGTGTGCTCTGGAAGTGTGTTTGTGAGTGTGTGTGTGTGAGTGTATGAGTTCTGTAAGTGTTTTGTGAGTTTTTGTGTGGGAGGCTCTGTAAGTGTGTTTGTGAGTGTGTGTGTGTGTGTGGGTGAGGCTCTGTAAGTGTGTTTGTGAGTGTGTGTGTGTGTGTTTGTGTATGTTCAAATTCATTTAAAGTCTTCTCACAAGTTGTGATATTAGACAGGGTGGGGGAAGGGAGAAGGAAGTTGTGTGAGTATCAGGAAAGGGAGGGTGGTTTGTGTGTGTGTGTTGTGTATATGTAGTGTAGTGTAGTATGTGTGTATGTATGTATGTGTGTATGTGGAGAGAGGCACACGTGTGCTTATTCCCATGCACACCAGCGAACTTGTGTGTCATCACGTACATAAATAATCTTGTAAAGTTGATTAACTCAACAAAAAATCCAGTATTTCATACAACGTTCATCTCTTTCCACGCTGCTCTCATTTTCCAATTTCCATACATGTCACAGGCTGTGTATATTATTGTTGTTGTTGTTGCTGACAAAGGCGATCATCGTGTGTAATGACTGTGGGCTGAAGTCAACGCCGGGGCAAATTGCAGTGTATTGTTCCTCACCTCAGCCTGGTAGGCAGGGATTGGTGTATTCAACCTTGTTTACAACTTCCCATTTCAGGGCAAATGAGATTTTCCACACAAGCACATGCGTGCACACACACAAAGACAGACACACACACACAGTCTCTCTCCCTCTCTTTCCTGTTTCTCTCTCTCTCTCTCTCTCCTCTCTCTCTCTCATCTCTCTCTCTCTCTAATCTCTCTCTCTCCTCACACACACACACACACAAAACACACACCACACACACAACACACACACACACACGTACGCAAGTGCGTAAACACACACAAAACAACACACACACACACACATAGAGTCTCTCTCTCTCTCTCTCTCTCTCTCTCTTTTCTCTCTCCTCTCTCTCTCATCTCCATCTCTCTCTCTCTCTCTATCTCACACAAAAACTTATACACCCATGCACACGCAAATAGACCAAGCAAACACATACACACATGACTCTCTCTCTCCCCCCCCTCTTCTCTCTCTCTCTCCTCTCCTCTCTCTCCCTCTCTCTCTCTCTCTCTCTCTTCTCTCTCTCTCTCTCTCTCTCTCTCTCTCTCTCCCCCCCCCTCTCTCTCTCTCTCTCTCTCTCTTCTCTCTGACCTCCTCATTCTGGGGTCTTTTGTCAACAAAACCACCAGCAGCGGCAGAGGCCAGAGTAATGAGTGTTTGGGGACCTGGGGAGGCTGTGCGCCATCAATAATCAGAGTTCTGTCTTTCTTCCTCTGCCTGCTCTGGGAGCTGCTGGGATTCTGCTGATTGGCGTTGTTGGTGCAGTGCAGTGCAGTGCAGTGCAGTGCTTGTTTGTGGGGAGGTGGGCAGGTGGGCTGGAACGGGGTGCCAGTATCAGGAACATAAAAATATATAGATGCAAGCACAGACAGCGAAATATGCAAACATGCGAATGCATGCGTGTGCACGCATACATACAGATACAAGCATGCTCACACACACACGCACGCAATGCATCCTTCCGATGAGACTATAAACCGAGGTCCCGTGTGCGAACGCACGCAGAACATCTCGCGCACACGTTAAATCCTGTTCCGCTTTTCGTAAGAGTAGGCTATTGTGTGACGGTGGGAACAGATGACAGGATTTACAAAACCGCATACACACGGGGACTGGATGTAAAAAAGCACATAAGTGCTTATTCCATTATCCTCGATATAAAAGGATGAAATAAAATAAATAAAATTTTAAAGAACGCACGCACACATTTGTTCTTAGATAGATGGCTTGATGAAAAAAAGCAAATGCATTGCTTATTCAATGTACCATCTGGAAATAAAACATTTGACTTGACTTGACTTCTCTTGACTTGACACACTACTACTAGTTGTATGAATTGCGAAGTTAGATTTGAAGCTGTTTTTTCCCCTTCAACTTTTTATTTATGGGTTTAATTGGTGTTTCCTGTAGTTGTTTAATGCTGATAATTAACTCCCCTCCTCCCCCCCCCCCCCCCCACACACACACATACACACTCACACACACACTCGCACTTTCCCGTCTGATGTAATTAATTAGTGCAAGGATGTTAAATTGAAGAACTAACTAGCGCACACACACACAGAGATACATACATGCACACTCACACATACAAACACATGCGCACGTGTAAATGCATGCAAAACATCTTGTGCACATGTTAAATCCTGTTCCGCTTTAAAAGAATAGGCCATTGTGTGCAGGTGGGAACAGATGACAAAATATACAAAAACTGCATACACACGGAGACTGGACATAAAAAAGCACATGAGTGCTTATTCCAATATCTTCGATATGAAACAAAAGAATAAATAAACACACACACACATACAGATCCATTCACAGAAGGTCATGTACACACATTCAGAAATGTACACACATTGACACATGACAACCCATTAATACATGCACAAACTTCACACCTAAATACACACAGGCAAGCACACACAAATTCAAACACTAGCTCTCTCTCTCCTCCCTCTTCTCCCTCTCTCTCTCTCTCTCTCTAACTTCTCTCTCCTCTCTCTCTCTCTCCTCCTCATCCTCTCTCCCTCTCTCCCCTCTCTCTCTCCTCTCCTCTCTCTCTCCCTCTTCACTCTCTCTCTCCCTCCCCTCTCTCTCTCCCTCTCTCTCCTCTCTCTCTCTCTCTCCCCTCTCTCTCTCTCCTCTCTCCTCTCTCTCCTCCTCCCCTCTCTCTCTCTCTCCTCTCTCTCTCCCTCCTCTCTCTCTCTCCCCTCTCTCTCTCTCCCTCCTCTCTCCCTCTCTCCCCTCCCCTCTCTCCCTCCTCTCCTCCCTCCTCTCCCTCTCTCCCCCTCTCTCTCCTCCTCCCCCTCTCTCCCTCTCCCCCCCTCTCTCCCTCCCTCTCTCTCCTCCCTCTCTCTCTCCCTCTCTCTCCCCTCCTCCTCCCTCTCCCTCTCTCTCCCCCTCTCTCTCTCCCTCTCCATCTCTCTCTCTCTCCCCCTCTCTTCTGTCTCTCTCCCTCTCCCTCTCCGTCTCTCTCCCTCTCTCTCTCTCTGACCTCTTCATCCTGTGGTCTTTGTGTCAACAAAACCAACAGCAGCGACAGTGGCTAGAGCAATGAGTGTTGAGGGACCTGCTGCCACTTTGCGGGATCAATAATCAGCAGTTCTGTTTCTTCTTGTTGTTGTTGTTGTTGTTGTTGTTCTTCTTCTTCTTCTTCTTCTTCTTCTCTACCTATCAGGATTCTGCTGACTGGCAGTGTAGCAGTGCAGTGTGTGTTTGCAGGCAGGCCTGGGTGTGAAGGAACTTGGTGCCAGCCATTGACACTTTCATTCAGATGGAATCACAGTACAGCTATAACAAGTGTGCAGATATCTTTTTTACGTGCATACCCTTGGGCGAGCGTTTTCGTACACTTACACATACACATGCCCTCGCAAGCGCACGCGCACATCACACACACACACACACACACACACACACAAATATATATATATATATAATATATATATATATATATATATATTATATATATATAATATATATATATATATATATAACATACATATACAGATACAGATAGATAGATAGATAGATAATAGGTAGGTAGGTAGGTAGGTAGATAGATAGATAGATAGATAGATAGATAGATAGATAGATAGATAGATAGATAGATAGATAGATAGATAGATAGATGAATACATACATGCACACACATGGTGAGGGCAGGATGAAAAAAAGCTTGTAAGCTTACTCTTCTACCCTCAATAAAGATCATTTGGACTTGACTTGACTTCACACACACGCACGCACGCACGCACGCACACACACACACACACACACACACACACACACACACACACACACACCACACACACACCACACACACACACTTATCACAACACAGTGGCCGACTTCTGTAAGATAATCTTTACAAACCTGGAACTTATTCATTTCTTTTTTAAATCATTGAACCATTGAATTATTTATCAGCAAATCTGCATTCGATCAAATCACACTTCCTAGTAGGCTACAAAGCTGTAAAGATATATACATATATAAGCATTCTGCACCTGACGATTCGTGTATGTACGCTAGAGATTAATCTCTTCCTTGTACATGTCTGCTCTAGCTAGAGAAATAAAGAGGAAGAACAGATAGACAAGTTTGAATGTGTGTGTGTGTGTGTGTGTGTGTGTGGTGTGTGTGTGGTGTGTGTGTGTGTGGTGCGTGTGGCGAGTGGTCGATACTATGCATGTGCTCATGCATTTGTGTATTTGCTCCTGGACATGTATGTGCGTGCACTCACACTTGCATGTATGTCTTTGTGTTCACAAAACGTTCTTGTGCATGTGTCATGTATATATATATATAATATATATATATATATATATATATATATATATATATATATATATATATATATATATATATATATAATATTATATAATATATATATAATATGTAAAGAGTGAAAAGCTTTCAAGCACAATTTTTACCTGATCGACTAAAACCCTTCTGATAAAGCTCAAAGCAGGCTTACACACCCAGGGCTGCGGGCGTGGTGGCCTTAAGTGGATGTCTTGTCGCTAACTGGCGCAAAACGTTCAACTACTTGAAGCTGGTCCAAACGCAAAAGTGACCAGACGTTGTTTTGGGATTGCTTCGCACATCTCTGTATATCAACAGAGATGAAATCACGACCCGAAATAACGGCAATAAAAGGTTAACAATTAAATTTTAAAAATTCCAGTCAAGACTACGAATTGAAAATGAGTGCATCCTAACTTTTTTTGAAAACATCTATTGAATATGACCCTTGTCTATCTATTGAATATTCGCACGCTTGTTTGTTTCGCGATTAGCAGTCTGTGCACTGGCAGCCCACGTGGGGAAGGACAGAATAATGTAAGTACTTTCTTCCCGCAGTCAGCATGCAGCTACCTTGGTGGTGGGCAAAAACGGTCACATACACAAAATCTCATGACATGAACCTTAGAGCTCTAGCCGAGGAAAGAAAAAAAAAGTCATTTCAGATTTCCTGATAAAAATACATTGAGTTGAAGACTGAAGTATAATCACTGTGAACAGAGCACTGGCCTGGCGGGGAGGGAGGGAGGGGGGAGTGAAGTGGGGGGGGGGGGGGTAGACCTTGATCCTGGTCTGGCACTCGGTATTTTAGTAAACACGGTACGGAACATTCCACAGGAAGTGTCCAGACAGTGTGGTCAGTTCTTATCTCTGTCGAGCCTGACCACTTTACGATAACAGCCACATAACGACCCCACAGCTGTGCCAGTCACATTCTTTTGTCGGAGTCGTTTTTTGTCCAGGCCATTGCTCTGTGCTTAGAACGACTGTGAGACCCCCCCCCCCCCCCCCCACGCCCGCCCCCCCTCCCCCCCAAAAAAAACCCGACATGTAGTGTATATAGTCGCTGATAAGGAAGTTGGTTGGCTAGCCAGTTAAATATCAGGTGTAGTCTTTTTCGTTGTTCACTTATTTGATTTTTATTTGTAGCATTTCACAATAGTTAGGTCGACTCTGGCCTTTGCTTGTCATGATAAAGTCAGGATATTTGAATAAAGTGTGATGATAACGTGTGATGATAACGAACACAATTATAGTTCTTTCAATGAAATCTCCAGTAACTTAGCTCACCACTGTGGTGTATGGTAAAGAGGAAAAGGACTGAGAAAGTTCAGCCCACCATTTTGTTTCTGTGTCTCTAATCTATCATCAAAGTTTTTTCTTTCAAATCTCTGATTCATTATTGAACTGTCCCAAATCTTTTATCCGTTATCAAAGGTTTACAAATCTCTAATTCACGATTCAATTTTTACAGCTAATGTATTGAAATATAATAGGTCGTCTAGCTCATTGTGTAATACTTACACTTGGTCATCTGCGGTACACATTTGGCAAGAGGTACCAGTAAAAATGTACGATAGTCCCAGTTTTATAACATTTGAGATACCAGATGAAAACACACTTTCTCAGTTGAAAGATCGTTGAAATGATGTGCTGAATCTCCCCGTGGGGATGCCGGGAGCCTGTCAGCGTAAACAGCATCCCCACCTTCTGGAAATTATCTGCTTGGAACTCTGTCGTTTCTACCCCTCTCTTCCTTTCTGCCTTGTTCTCTTTCTTCTTGTTACCGTCTTGTCTATTTTCTGCCTTCTTGGTCCATTCTCCTGCCCTTTTCCCAGAAAGAACTTAAAAGGTAACTCTCTCTCACGCCAAAGTCGGAAGCGCTGGGCCTGACTTGTCAGTCGCTTAACGGCAGTGCAACGCTTTTTCGCTCATATAACTGACAAAAATAGTTGTCTGTCACTGAATGTTTGACTGGCTTTGCCAAAAGTATAGATCCAAAGGGGATAAAAGTACAATCATTTCTAACACACACACACAGACATATATATATAAATATAGATATAGATATATATACAGACAGAGAGACAGACACGCACGCACGCATGCACGTAATGTACGCACGCAGCTACGCACAAACCCGCACACACACGACGTACGTTCGTACGTGGTATCGTTTTAGCCTACCTATGTTACATCTCTAGTGGTGTAACCCTGTCTTAATCGTGATGAATTATATCCTCCACCACCCCACCTCACACTTTACACCTTTGCAGGCCTGTGTATGTGCTGTTTTGAGCTTGTCCAAATACTGTGACATAGCTCTGTGTCTGTATTCCAGATGTAGGGCGTATCTTATGTAGCCTATGAGATTCGTCAAAGGCAACATCTAGTAAGAAGGAAAATGTGTCCCATAACCTATGTGGTCGTAGGGGGGCGAGGCGTCAGAGACCTCAACTTCTCTAGGGGCCAGTATATTGAGGGCGGCGCCCATCTCCTCTCCCTCGCTGCTTTACCTTCCCTGACCTAAAGAGGCAGGAATCCATTTGCAGCTGGGTGAACTGGGGGACTGTACTGAAGCCAAAGCGCGCAAACGGTCACCCATCCAAGTGGTAACCACGCTCGATACTGCATAACCTTATCATGGGGAAAGCGAGTGTTTCGACCACTGAGCTATCCCGTCCCAATAGTAACAAAACATTATCAGTATCTGAAGCTAGTTAATTTTTATTTGATTTCATTTGATTTGATCGAAATGACCACTGAAGGCCTTTGCCACACACACAAACAATTACCGCTTGAGTAAGGCAACTTTTTAATGTATTTGCTCTCCTTTTTTCATGAGAGAGCTTTGTTGTTCAAAGAAAGGAAATAGCCGAAGAGGTTCCCACTGCAGAAGGTTACCAGATAAAAGTGTTTCACCAATGTCAGGAACAGCAGAAGTCTGTTGCAGATTGAAGCTGCTTGCCTAAACTTTTCATTCAGCAGTGTCTACAAAGTGCAAGTCTTACATGCAGCTCCATTCGTTTACCCTCTATCTGTCGGTGTGTCTTTGCCCGCACGCGCATGCACGAACGCACGCACGCACGCACGCATCTATTAAAAACTAAATTAAAGCAAACAGGAAGACAGATAGTGTAATATGTGAGGTTGGTTTCTTCCTTGTCTGTCATACAGGCAGACAGAGAGGAAGACAGACAGACAGACAGACAGAGAAGCTGAACAGTATCCACACACCTGATCTGTGTGTGTCAAGTCAAGTCAAGTCAAGTCAAGTCAAGTCAACTTTTTATTTCCAGATGGTACATTGAATAAGCAATGCATCTGCATTTTTTCATCAAGCCATCTATTTAGGAACAAAAAACTTGTGTGTGAGTGTGTGTGTGTGAGTGTGTGTGTGTGTGTGTGCGTGTGTGTGTGTGTGGTGTGTGAACAGAATCCACACACCTCATCTTGTGTGTGTGTGTATGTCTGTCTACCTGTCTCTCTGTCTGTCTGTCTGTCTGCATGTGTGTCTACGCGTGTTTGTCTGTGTCTCTGTATGCACACAAAACTAGTGTGCATGTACACGCATCCACGTCAGAGTATATTCAGTCATTCATACCTACAATGTGCACGCATACGCACTTGCTTGTAAGAAAAAAGAAGAAGAAAATAAGCGAGAGCTTCAGTGCAGACTGTTCCAGGCAGCAATGTCAAGCCTCTCGATCAAAACACAGGCCGGGCTGACAGACTCAAGGCTGCACTAATCGCCTTCCTTGTCGCCCCCTTGTTCCAGCCCATTGCTTCGTGCTCTGAACGACTCGGGGACAAAAAGGGAACGGCCCGCCGTGTGTATAGTCGCTGACAAGGAAGTTGGTTCATGGCCGGTTCTGCTCACACACACACACACACACACACACCTGTTCATTGTTCGTTTTTACAAGATTCAGCGCTACATAAATTCCATATAGTAGTATTAGTAGTAGTAGTAGTCACTAAAAACGCGTTTAGCAAACCCAGCACGTATTGTGGCTTTTATATTGCTAGCCCATTTGAAAAAGCATTCACGACTGATTTGGTCGATTAAGTTTCGTAAAGGTTGTGTTGTGTCACTTTTTAGTTGAAAACCATACTGCAGTGCTGACAGTGACTGAATGCATGTATTTGTGAGTGTAATTTTCATGAATGTGCAATGCCTTGACAAAAGCAGTGTTGCTTCGAAGCTGAAACTAAAGGCGTAAAAGCTTGTCTTCTTTCGATTCTTAATATCTTCTTCTTCTTCTCCTCCTTCTTCTCCTCCTCCTTCTTCTTCCCCTCCTTCTCCTCCTCCCCCTCCTCCTTTTCCTCCTCCTCCATCTTCTTCTCCTCATTTTTCTTCTTCTTCGCTCGTTCCCCAGTTGGGTGAAATTCACAGTGCCTGGTCTTCTCCTGTGCCTGGAACTCTGCAGAATGCCTGCCCACTGGCCTCAGCCGACACATTCCAATGTCAGAGCAGCTCTTTACAAAAAATCAGAAGAAAAAGTCGTCAGATTTGCTTGAAAAGGGCAGGAGAATGGGTTGGGAAAGCAGAAAAGAAGCTTGACACAAAGAGAGAGAGAGACAGACAGACAGACAGACAGACAGACAGACAGACAGGCAGGCAGGCAGGCAGGCAGGCAGGCAGGCAGGCAGAAAGACAGACAGACAGACAGAGGCAAACAGACAGAGAAAGACACACACAGAGAGAGGTAGTTAAAAGAAAAACGACAAAAACAAAGGGATTAATAGGAAAGGGGAAAATTTTCTAGCAAAACATTTCCAGAAGGAGGGGATGCTATTATACTTTTTTAAAAAAATAGAAGAAGAAGCCCCAGGCATACTCTCAAGGGAGATTCTTGATATAAGTAATCAAGTTTAAACTGGCTGTATATTCCCGAAGTCGGAATGTGGCTACCTTAATAGTGAGTAAAAAGCCGTCTCATACACAAAAACCTCTCACCAATGAGAGTTTTAGACAAGGAACGAATTTTTTTTTTTTAAAGGAGAAAGACTGGCTGGTCTGGACACCACAAACATCTCCAGCATCCAGCTGTGCTCTGCAGGAACTAGGCCTGTAAGCTTCACAGGGTCGCTCTGGCTGTGACGTACTGTCTGAACAGTTCAGGGTGGTGATTAGCCAAGCATTTAAGGAAGACGTAAGGTCTAGCCGATGTCAGTTGTTACAACAGGACCTTTGTATGGTATTATTCTTATACTAGGAATCTCGTATAGTGTTATTCTTATAACAGGACCTTTGTATAGTATTATTCTTATACTAGGAATCTCGTATAGTGTTATTCTTATAACAGGAACTTTGTATAGTACTGATCTTATGACAAGGTACTTCCTGGGGTATTATTCGTATAACAGGATCTTCCTGAACTATTGTTCTTTGTCACAGGATCTTCCTGAACTATTGTTCTTGACACAGGATCTTCCTGAAGTATTATTCTTGACACAGGATCTTCCTGAACTATTGTTCTTGACACAGGATCTTCCTGAACTATTGTTCTTGACACAGGATCTTCCTGAACTATTGTTCTTGACACAGGATCTTCCTGAACTATTGTTCTTGACACAGGATCTTCCTGAAGTAATATTCTTGTCAGGATCTTCCTGAAGTATTATTCTTGACACAGGATCTTCCTGAACTATTGTTCTTGTCACGGGATCTTCCTGAAGTACTCTTCGTATAACAGGACCTTTGTATAACATTAGTTTTGTAACAGCACCTTCGTATAGTATTATTCTCTATGACAGGATCTTCGTATAGTATTACTCCTATGACAGGATCTTCGTATAGTATTACTCCTATGACAGGATCTTCGTATAGTATTACTCCTATGACAGGATCTTCGTATAGTATTCTGACAACAGCACCTTTTGTGTTGTATTATTCTTACGACATGACCTTCGTATAGTATTACGCGCTTGAGACCAAAGCACACAAGAAAGAAAAAAGACATGGTCCTGGTTGAGTGACTATACTACAAGTTACACCCGGTGTGTGTGTGTGTGTGTGTGTGTTGTGTTGTGTGTGTGTGTGTTTGTGTGTGTGGTGTGTGTGTGGGTGTTGGTGTTTGGTGTGTGTTTGTGTGTGTGTGTGTGTGTGTGTGTGTGTGTGTGTGTTGTGTGTGTGTGTGTGTGTGTGTGTGGTGTGTGTGTGTGTGTGTGTGTGTGTGTGTGGTCACGCGACAAAGGAAACTCCAGTGACCTGATCAGGGCCCGCCTACCCTAACTTAGCTTGGTTACATGTGCCACTTGAACAAGAGTGCGGGGGAGTGGGGGGTGGGGAGAGGGGGGGCTCAAGAAGACTAGCACACTGACAACCTTCATTACATGCCAGCTTGCGCTTGCACCCCCATGCACGCATGCATACACATGCACGCACGCACGCATCACATGTGGAGAGCATTGAATTGGATGAGTTTTATTTAAAGAGGGTAATGGCGAGAGAGACAGAGACAGATAGTAATACAAACAGAGACAGACAGATAGACAGACATACAGCAGACAGACAGACAGACAGTCAGACAGACAGAGACAGACATATAGACAAACATACAGCAGACAGACAGACAAATAGAAACCAAGAGATATATACTAAGATTGAGAAATAAACACACACACAACAACACCAACAACAACAACAACACAACACACACACCTGACAGAATTTTCAAAACTCCATGCACACAGGGACTGGATGCAAAAACAAAAAACAAAAAAAAATGCGCCCAAGAGCTTATTTCATCATCCTCAAAATACAAAAGTACACTAAATAAAAATAGTAAAAACAAAAATACAAACAGACAGATAAGGTCAAGGTGTCCCATAATATATGTGGTCGTAGGGGAGCGAGGCCTCAAGAGACCTCAGTTTTTCAAGGGGCCAACATATTGAGGGCACCGCCCATCTCCTCTCCCTCGCTGCTTTACCTTCCCTGACCCTAAAAAGGGCAGGTACTAATTTACAGCTGGGTGAACTGGAGGACTGTACTGAAGCCAAAGCGCGCAGACGGTCACCCATCCAAGTGGTAACCACGCTGGGTGCTGTTTAACATTGGCTGGGGGAAAGCGGGTGATCTGACCACTGAGCTATCCTGTCCGCAAACAGCTAGATACAGAAGGTGAACGAGTGTCACGTGCATGCTGTTTCTCACTGTGCTGTCTCGGCTGTTTTGCAGAGGTGACGGCAGACAGCACCCTCACCGCCCTCATCGTCTCCTCATGCGTCAGCGGCCTCCTCATCCTCCTCGTCATCCTTGGCGGCATCATCTACTGCGTCATCAGGTAATGATAGTGATGGTGGTGGTGGTGGCGGTGGTCGTGGTGATAATGGTGACAGCAGTGGTAGAGTGAATGATAATGATGGTGGTGGTGGTGGTGGTCATGATGACGGTGGCGGTGGTAGTGGTGTGGTAGTGATGTGTTTGTGTTTGTGTTTGTGTGTGTGTGTGTGTGTGTGTGTGTGTGTGTGTGTGTGTGTGTGTGTGTGTGTGTGTGTGTGTGTGTGTATGTGTGTGTTGCGTTGTGTTCTTATGTGTTGTGTTGTTGCGCTATGTTAAAGTGAACAGACTTTAACCTTGAAGAACGAACCGCCACCACCAACCCAACCCATTCATTTCTAATTAAACATCTCATCACTCTTCCTCTCTCTCTCTCTCTCTCTCTCTCTCTCTCCTCCTCTCTCTCTCTCTCTCTCTCTCTCTCCCTCGTTATGGGTTTGGTCATGTGTGGGAAAACCAAGGGGTCACATGTATTAATGTCTTTTTGCGTGAATTCAGACAGAGACTTATAGATTGTTTTCATCAGGACTGGAATAGTGATGTCTCTGGAGAACGATTTTCATTTTATACATCCTTTAAATCTGTTCCTGGTCTACCACAAGCCGTGTTTGAAGTGAAGAATTATGCTGTAAGAAAACAGTTGTTACGTTTTAGATTAGGTGTCTCACCATTAAAAACTCATAGGTATCGACATGTTGCTGAATCAGTAGAAAGTTTATTTTGTCCATTTTGTAAAGATGCTCTTGAATCGGAAATTCACTTTTTGTTGGTGTGTCCAGTATATTGTGAAATTAGGGGAAAATACTTACCTCATAAATTTTTCTCACGACCATCAGGGTTTGCAGCGACACTTCTGATGGCCAGTGAAAAACATTCTAAAGCACTTGCATGGTATATATTCGAAGCTTTTCAAAAGAGGCGAAATGAAACAGAAAAACCATGACAGACTTCTTAAATCAACCAACATGTTTATTGTTTTGAAAACGTGGAAGATCTTGATTATTCATTTCTGGTATGCCATTTGTATATTAATGAAAATTAGCTTATTTGCATTTGTAAGGGCATGTGTGTATGGTGTGTGTGCATGCATGCACATGTGTTTGTGTATAATAATAGGTGTGAAAGTGTGTGCGTGTGCGAGCGTGTGTGCATGCATGCGTGTGTTTGAGTATGTGTGTGAGTATGTGTGTGCGCAAGGGAGAGAGAGAGAGAGAGAGAGAGAGAGAGTGCACATTAGACTGATCTCTACATGCAACCTTGAAATTGTTGACAAATTTAATGTGAAGTGTTTTGCTTTAGTTTGTTTTGCTTCAAGATGTTCTGAACCTCATGTCATGGGCATATGGCCTGGTACATTAAATGTTCCGAGTTCTCTCTCTCTCCCTCTCTCTCTCTCTCTCTCCCTCTCTCTCTCTCTCTCTCTCTCCTCTCTCCTCCTCTCTCTCTCTCTCTCTCTCTCTCTCTCTCTCTCTCTCTCCTCCTCTCTCTCCTCTCTCTCCCTCTCTCTCTCCCCCCCATCCTGTACACACTGAAGGCGTGTGAGTAGTGAGCCAATGATCGTCAGCGAGATTATGCCAGAGACACTGACCACTTCAGGAGGCAACGTGGTCGAGTGGTTTAGGCGGTCAACTCGTGATCCAGAAGTCGCGGGTTCGATCCCCGCTCGGCCCGGTGTTGTGTCCTTGGGGAAAGACACTTTACTCCTATTTTCCTCACTCCACCCAGGTGTACAAGTGGGTACCAGCTCTGCTGGGGGGGGAAGTATCTAGCGACAAGACTAGCGTCCTGGCACAGGGGTGGTGGTGAAAAAAACCATCAGTTCGCTTAATTAAACGCTTCAGAAACCGGGATAAGCTCCCGGCTCTATGGGGCCTTCTGGCTCGAAAGAACGTACTACTACTACATACTGACCACTTCCCTCCCTGTACACCCACACACAGGTACCAGAGAAAGCAAGACTACCAGCACAAGTCCTCGGCGGGGCCCTTCACCAACGGCCACTACCGGCCCACGGGGCTGGTGGGCCAGGCGCCGGTGTCTCCCGGGGACCGTAGGGCCAAAGCCTTCACCCAGCACCCGCCCCTGCCCCGCCACCGGCCCCCGCTCACCTTCTACACGCTGCGGGCCGATCCCCGGGATGTGGGGCTCACGGCCCCCGCCCCCAGGCCCTTCCCCATGGGGCCGGGGTTCGTCACGGCCCCGCCCACCTTCAGCCGGCCAGTGCTGTACCTGGACATGCTCGACACTGCCGCTGTCCCCAGAGAAACGGATCTGCCGCCCTGCATGGAAATGGTGAGGGTGAGAGAGGGGGAGAGAGATAGGGTGGGGTGGGGGGGGGGGATGGAGATGGGTGGGGGGGAGAGGTGGGGAGAGGAGGGAGGGAGAGGGGGGGGAGGGAGGGGAGAGGGGAGGGGGGGGGAGGGGGGGGGTGGATGGTGGGGGGGGGGGGGTGGAGGGGGAGAGGGGGGGTGGAGAGGGGAGGGGGGGGAGAGAGAGGGGGGGGGTGGAGGGGGGGGTGGGGAGAGGGGGAGGGAGGGAGGGGTGGAGAGGGGGGAGAGGAGGGAGAGAGAGAGGGGGAAGGAGAGGGGAGAGAGGGAGAGAGAGAGAAGTGTGTGACCAAGTGGGTGAGGGGTGGGGGTAGGGGGTAGAGGGCAAGGAAGGGGAGGGGAAGGGGAGAGAGAGAGGGGGTGAGGTTAGTGAGAGAGAGACACACACACCACGCCACGCACGCACGCACACACACACCCACAGATACACACACAAACACACACACACACACCACAGGCTGAAAGAAAGATACAGAAAGAAACAGGGTTAAGCTGACAGACAGAAGAGAGGAGGGGGGGGGGGGGGGGAGGGTGTGTGTTATGTGTGTGTTTGTTGTGTGTGTTTGTTTGTATCTGTGTGTGTGTGTGTGTGCGTAACAAAAACGTTGCCAACTCATGGTGTGAATGTACCAGACCAGGAAGCAACTCAGAGAAAGCAAGAAAGAAAAGAAAAGAAAATGAAAAAATGGCCGACAGAAAAAAAGGAACAACAACAGTAAAAGAAAGAGAACAGCGTAGATTTTATTCCTGCCAAATAAAGAAGGAAGTAGATGTCACTATGGCGTGATATCTAACACACGTTGTTGTTCGTTGTATAAGCAGCCAGGATACTGGTGAAGTTGTTTTTTTCTTTCTTTCTTTCTTCAAAATAAAAATCCATAATGGATTTTCACAAGCTTTCTGTTGTGCTTCTTTCCGTGACTATTCTTTTGAAAAATAAAATCATTTTTGAAATATGATCTTTCTCAAGTTCCAAAAGTGAAAAAAAGAAAATCATGCCAATCGAAATTGTGTATATAACTGATTCAAACGATAAAAAAATACTAACGTTGTATGTTTGCAGGCCAAAAATAAAAATTCTAATCGGAACACGGCTTTATTACCAGATGTCAAATCTTGTCTAGTTCTTAAACGTTTAAACCACTTCGAAACTTAACAGTCATAGAAGTGGACAAAGTTTTCTTCTTCTCCTCCCCCCTCCCCACCCCCGTTCCTAGGCTAAAGATCCGAAATTCACCAATAGTTTTGCGTATGCGACCGTTTCCCTCCCACCCCCCCCCCCCCCCTCACCACACACACACCACCACCACCACTGTCTAGGTAGGTGCATTCCGACTTCGGGGAAAGGGTTCTTTTCTACCTAAAGCGTGGTCGTTTACGTGCTTCTTCCAAATTCTTTTTTTTTTTCAAAAAGAAAGCTCCCCATTAAGATAAGCCGAGGGCTAAATACACTTGAAAGAAAAACACACCAGGGAGTTCCTGTATAAAGTGGGGGATTGAGGGGGGGGATTATTTGACCATCCACCATGTCAAGTTTAGTGCAGACCTGTCAGTGCCGTGATCCCTTTAGTGTCTGTCCACACGCATGCTTAAGATTTAGAGTGCACGTTAAAGACAGCGTTATTCGTGTGGAGTGCGTGTGGTGAGAGTGTGTGTTTGAGAGAGAGATTGGTTTTGGGTGTGTGGAGTATGTGTGTGTGTGTGTGCGTGCGAGAGTGTGTGTGCGTGCGCGGGTGCTTGCCTACGTGTGCATGCGCGCCTACAGTTGTGTGTGCGCCATGCTGGCACGCGGGCGCACGCATGCACGCATAATATAAGCATAACTTTCTTGTAAAAATGGGAAAGTATGGCAGTCCATTCCTGTCATTCTCCACCCGTGTCCTCCTACCTCTTCACCCAAAACCTCAAGTTATGTTTGTATCTCTGCATGCATCTTGGTGGTAGTGTGATATACGCGATTCATATGTCTGTACCCTCTGATTTATATGCTTAGATCCATAGTCTGTATGTATGTATGTATGTATGTCTGGGCATGCATAATCATGTATCCATAATGTATATCTCTGTACTGTTCAATGGCCAACAGGGTTTTTGCGTCGCTACATACCAAACCAAGCAACGCCCCCAGAACTGTTTTACGGTATTTTATAGTTCTGCATGCTGGCATTGCTTCTATTCTGGTTTTCTTGGTTGTTTTGTTTTGTGTTTTGTGTTTACTGCAGTAGTTTCACTTAGAGTCTGTTTCAAATCTGAGAGGTTGTGGTAGCACTCAATATGTTTGTTTGTTTTTTTTAGTTAGGTCATAATGATGTAAAACAAAAACAAAAAGATTTTTTAAGGTGATGATGATGTTATGGGAGTCTGACATCATTTATTACGTAAATGTTATGCAGTTCGAATATCGAATTCTCTGACTGTCTGTTTCTCTATGTCTGTGTCTGTCTCTCTCTCTGTCTGTCTCTGTCTGTCTCTGTCTCTCTGTCTCTCTCTCTCTCTCTCTCTCTCTCTCTCTCTCTCTCTCTCTCTCTCTCTCTCTTTAAAGTGAACAGACGTAAAATCGAACTCTCTCTCTCTCTCTCTCTCTCTCTCTCTCTCTCTCTCTCTCTCTCTCTCTCTCTCTCTCTCTCTCTCTCTCTCTCTCTCTCTCTCTTTCTCTCTTAAAGTGAACAGACGTAAAATCGAACTCACTCTCTCTCTCTCTCTCTCTCTCTCTCTCTCTCTCTCTCTCTCTCTCTCTCTCTCTCTCTCTCTCTCTCTTCTCTCTCGCTCCTCTCTCTCTTCTCTCTCCTCTTCTCTCTCTCTCTCTCTCTCTCTCTCTCTCTCTCTTCTCTCTCTCTCTTTTCGCTCTCTCTCTCTTCTCTCTTTTCTCTTTTCTCTCTCTCTCTCTCTCTCTCTCTCTCTTCTCTCTCTCTCTCTTTCTTTCTTTCTTCTCTCTCTTAAGTGAACAGACGTAAAATCGAACACACACACACACACACGCACGCACACACACACACACACACACACACACACAAAACACACACACACACACACACACACACACACACACGTCTAATATCACTTTAAGTGAACAGACGTAAAATCGATCACACACACACACACACGCACGCACGCACACACACACACACACACACACACACACACACACCACTCAGGGCAAAACAGAAAAGCCACATCGTTTGTAGAAAGGGAGTTAAATGTAGCGATACGCAGGAAAACGTGGCAGAGTTAGCTTTCCTTAATAGCGGAACGTTTACTTTGTGGCTTGCTCAGCAGGTCTTTTCGATGGCTAATCATTGCTGGGCATGTTTTTCCTCTTCGTTTTCATGGCTGTTTGCATGTCCGTGTGTTGGTGTTAGCAACAAGTGCTGGAAGTGTTGTGGGCCTCTGAACTGTGTTGCCAGGTTTTAGACAAACCAGTGTTGCTGGTTGTATTCTTGTTGTTTTGACTGTTGTGGTTGTATTTTCGTAAGTGTGTGTGTGTGTGTGTGTGTGTGTGTGTGTGCGCGTGCGTGCGTACGTGCGTGCGTGTATGTGTGTGTTTTCTTTTTGTTCTTTATTTTATTATTTTATTTCGAGGATAATGGAATAAGCATTCATGTACCTTTTTTTTCTACATCCAGTCCCTGTATGTAAGAGGTTTTGTAAATGTCATCCGTTCCCGCCGGTACACAATGGCCTACTCTTCCGAAAAGCGGAAGAGGTTTTAACGTCTGCGTAAGAAGTTCTGCGTGCGTTCGCACATGGGAGCTCGGTTTATAGTCTCATCTGAAGGACTTTTAAGAGGTGTGTGTGTGTGTTTTGTGTGTGTGTGTGTGTGTGTGTGTGTGTGTGTGTGGTGTGTGTGTGGTGTGTGTGTGTGTGTGTGTGTTGTGTGTGTGTGCAACGATTTGGCAAAGCATGTGAACTATACAGCATGGCTGAGGAAGGAGAGGGGGTGGGGTTGTCTTGTTTTGTTTTTCTTTTCAGTTGAGGGATGGGAACTGGTACTCTCTCTCCCAGTTTACCTCATGTGCATAATGTCTGCACGTTTCCTACTTCCCTCCATGTACAGATCAATGCACAAGGCGAAGATCAATGATCTGCCTGCGCGTTAAAGATCACGTCATGCATGACAGTGTTGGTCAGCAGGTCAGCCTGCAGAATACGTTTAAAACACTGCACCCGAAGTTTTACCAGAGCATGTGTCTGTTCACTTAGGTAAATTAAGCATCTTCTACATGAACTTTTCTGCAGATGCGGTGTGGCCAATATGGAATGTCCTGCACATAATGATGCTTCCTTAGGATAGCCATAATAAAGTATCAACAATGCTGCGGTGCATAGGCCAGCTAGTCTGTATTGCTGTGTTCTCATAAAGCTTCCAGCTTGCTACACAGAACAGCCAGAAGTCGCTCTAACAGCCACGAGTAATGCGAATAGCTAGGAATCGTACTAATGTGCAAGAAATGACGTGTCGTGGGGTTAGTGTAGTCGGCTTGTATCAGGCTTTTTCCACATGGCTTCCAAATTCTTTCGCTGTTGTGAACCAAGCCCTGAGGACTGCAGTAAAATCATACAAGTTACAGTCTTATCACTTACTCGTCTTGTTTCAGCAATACCTACCTGACCAAATCTTGGCATCCACCAGGCTCAAGATAGACAGACATATGCACCTGTAGTAGTGACAAAATAATTTGAATCAGACTCAGATTTTTAAGGGGATTGATACTTAAGTATGTGGCTCCAGTCTTTTCATGACACCCGTAGCATAGTCTACTCTGACTAGGAGCCTGTTGGAGTCCTCAAGCATACACAACTTAACTATCAGTTATGCATGGCCAGGGAAATAAACCCACAACCTAACATTATGGTCACCACTGCGCTAAGGTGGCCGTGTTTTCTTCATATGTGCATTCATTTATTCAGCAGCATTAACGATTTTAGATTTATTGTAAGGGTTGGGGGTGGATTTTGATGACCCATTGCACACACACTGGTTTCTTCCTAGCGTTTTCAAGTGTATCGTTGTGTGAACAGCAAGTGGATCATTATTGATGGTGTTGCCGATATTGAACTGGCCATTTGCTTTCTTTGCTGATTTGGCCATTTATTTTCTTTGTTGATTTCATGCCTTTGTTGCCTCTTCATTTTCACTTCGATTTTCTTCTTTTTATTTGTTTTTAATATCTCATTTTGGCTATTCATTTCTTTTCTTTTTAATGTATTTGCTGTTTCTCATGTTTCAGTTGACTGTGCTCTCATAAATCGGAAGGGTTTATCGTTTTAAATTTGTTACGGAATATTTTTTGGGTGGTTTTTTTCATTCATTTCAGATCTGTGTTTGCGATGTATTCTGCTTGAAATTTATCTCTTTCAGTAAAATACTTTCTCTTCTTGAAATTCTGTCTGCCCAAGCACGTATACACTCACACAAACTATGCACAAGCTTTCTCTGTAGTATGTAAATCACTTGCACGCACATAGCCGCACAGTCACTCACGCTGTTCAGTATATGTAGTAGCGTTTGGACAATCTTGTTAGTCTCTGGACAGTTTTCAAACACCAGATTTGTTTTTCTCCTGACCAATGCTTGGATGTTTTTCTCTTCTGTGTTGTGGTTCCTTTATGTTGGTATTTTCCATTTCTACGATGTTGGACAATTTATGTTTTACACAGGTGAAAACACATTCATCCGAGTACGCACACAGTCATTCAAAATGTCTAAACGCACTATCATGCACGCAAAAACGCACGTCCACACATGTTATCATCATAATAATAGTTATAATGATAATGATGATCATGATGATGATAATGATAATAATAATAACAATGTTGATATAAATAATAATATATTATTTTCAGTAATAATACTAAATATAATAATAGCTAGAATAATAATAATAATGCCGATGATGATGATGATGATGATGATGATGATGATGATGATGATGATGATGGACGACGACGACGACGACGACGACGATGATGATGATGATGATGATGATGATGATGATGATGATGGTGGTGGTGGTGGTTGGTATTTCTTGTACGCTTTCCTTCCCAGTTACCTGGGTAGCACAAAGCGCTTTACAATTTAGCGCAACACTACTATGTACACTTATAACGATGGTGATAATGATGATGAACTTCATCATGATGATGATGACAACGATGATGACCAAAATGATGATGGTGGTGGTGGTTGTGGTGGTGGTGGTGGTGGTGGTGGTGGTGATGATGATGATGATGATGATGATGATGATGATGACGACGACGACGACGATGATAGAGACAATGGCGATGTAGGAGGAGGGTGATGATGACGATGCTGATGCTGATGATGATGACGGCGATGACGACGACGATTTTTAAATGATAATGATGAGGATAATGATGACGAGGATGAGGATAATGATGACGAGGATGAGGATAATGACGATGTGTTTGATGTTACAGCAAACGGGAACGCCGATGGTCACCACGTCAGGTACATACAACAACTATATTCTGCTGGTGGTGGTGGTGGTGGTGGTGGTGGTGGTGGTGGTGGTGGTGGTGGTGGTGGTGGTGGTGGTAGCGGCCGCTACAATCTACTGATAGTAGGCCTAGTGCTGCTGTTTTTAAGCTGTGGCCACTGCTCTTGCTGCTGCTGCTGCTGTTGCTGCTTCTGTTGCTGCTGCTGCTGCTACTGTTGTTTCTTCTTCTTCATCTTCTTCCTCTTCTTCTTTTCCTTCGTCGTCTTCTTCTTCTTCTTCTTCTTCTTCTTCTTCTTCTTCTTCTTCTTCTTCTTCTTCTTCTTCTTCTTCTTCTTCCTCTGCCATTATCATGAGTGTTTCTGCTGTTATTGACTTCATACTGCAGATGCTGGTGATATAACTATTACCATACGTGCACACGCACGTATGCACCCATGCACGTGCGCGCGCACACACACACACACCACCATCATCATCACAACGTGTGTGTGTGTGGGGGGGGGGGGGGGCTGGGGGAGAGGGGTACGACAGCTTTACAGCAAAAAGAATCATTCTTTCCCCTCCGTACACTCTTTCTTTCCTACTTTCACCCACAGTTCCACAAGTGCACAAACTGCCATGTGTGGACCACATCCAGGAATCACAACACTCCCTTTTACTGGAGTTAACGTCAGTGCCAACTCCACTATCCCCAAACGTCCTTCGCTCGGTCCTGTGTGCCAACGCACGCAGAACATCTTGCGCACACGTTAAAACCTGTTCCACCTCTCAGAAGAATAGGCCATTGGTGCCGATGGGAACGGATGACAGAATTTCCAGGCTGCATGCATACCGGGACTGGATGTCAAAAAGGGCATGAGTGCTTATCCAGTATCTTTAAAATAAAATAATAAATGAAAAAATAAGCCTCCATCGTTTGCTGGCAATATGCAAGGAGTCATGCTTTACTGACAATTATCTCTGCCCACTTTATGTCGATGCGTTGTTTTTACGCCCATTCTTATACACCAGAGATAATAAATATTTGACGATAATGAGCACAATCTTTTTTTAACAAGTAATATCATGTTTTGCTTTATTTTTCAGAAGTGGAGACGACAGCGAAGATCAGGTAAGGGGAGAGAAACTGATGGGAGTGAGGAGACAGACAGACAGAGAAATAGACAGAGAGACAGACAGAGAAATAGAGACAGACAGATAAAAGAGAAACAGACAGAGAAATAGAGACAGACAGAGAAAGAGAGACAGACAGAGAAAGAGAGACAGACAGACAGATAAATAGAGGCATACAGAAAGACAGACAGATAAAAAGAGACAGACAGAGAAAAAGAGACATTCAGAGAAATAGAGACAGACAGAGAGACAGACAGAGAAATAGTGACAGTCAAACAGACAGAAAAATAGAGACATACATAAAGACATTTTTTTTATTCTTTTCTTTTATATCGAGGATAATGGAATAAGCACTTAAGTGCTTTTTTACATCTAGTCCCTGTGTGTATGCGGTTTTGTAAATTCTGTCATCTGTTCCCACCGGCACACAATGGCCTACTCTTACGAAAAGCGGAACAGGATTTAACGTGTGCGCAAGGTGTTCTGCGTGCGTTCGCACACGGGGGCCTCGGTTTATAGTCTCATCCGAAGGACTTTTGGGGAGATTGGAGTCTGCACTGATGTTAACTCCAGGGGAAAACATCCCCTTGAACGGGACTCGAACCTGGATCGTCAGATTGCGAGCATGAAGAGTTAAATAGAGACAGACAGAAAGACTGACAGATATGCGGAGACGAAGAGAAAGTGGTGGAGTGAATATGAGGAAAGTAAAGTAAGCGATGACTGCAGATTTCTTTTTAAAGTATATTGGGTGGGGTTTTTTTCAATGTTTGAGCATTTTGTTGCAAGAAGTGCATTGTATTTCAAAACAAGATTACACGCACACACGCCCACGCGAGCTCACACGCATGCATACACACACACATATACACACACACCACACCACATCTCACACACACACAGACACACGCGCTCGCGCGTACTAAAATCGTACTAGATGGGCTTGATAACAAACAAACAAAATTTTAAGCAAACGTATTGCTTACTCAATGTACCCTCTGGAAGTAAAGCATTGACTTTGAAATGTAGATATCGGCACTCAGTTGCTCCCTCTTTTCCTCCACGGGCAGGAATTCCCGGAAGAGCGATACCGACGAAAAGAGCAGAAGAAATCACGCAGCCGGTCCAAGTCACGCTCAGGCGGGGGTTCTCTCCCCTCCCACCACCACCACAGGTCAAGGTCACGCTCCAGGTCACGTGACGCCGTCTCCAAGCGGAAGTCGGGCAAGTCTCCCCAGACACCGGAAGAGACCCCCATCCTGAACATCCCAGGGGACATCATCCTGACAGACAACACCATGACGAGAGAGTCAGTGCCCCTGACCGAGGAGGCGCTGAGGAGGAGCCAGAACCAGCACCAGCTGGAGGAGGGGGACAGAGGCTTCGCCACCACCACCACCACCACCCTGCAACACCGCCGCTACACCATGACCTTTGACCAGGAAACGGAACAGGAGTACGACGACCTCCAACGCTCGGACATCTACTTCCTGCCTTCCACCAGGACGGAAGACCCCTTCCAGACGCCTTTCGCGGACAACCGCCACTCCCCAGAACCGGGGCTGGCACCGCCCAGCTCCTCCCACTTCCTCCCCGTGTCTCGTTTCACCAGAACGGGGGGACGAGGCTCGCTGGATTCGGACCCTGAGCCCACGCCTAGAGAAGACTACATGGAATCGCTCAACCTCCCTCCAGGATCTCACATACCCGGAGCGGGGAGGAAGATTTCGGAGCTGGATTCCGAACCCACCCCGCTCCCAGACTACAGCGCTAGAGCTGTGGTCAATGCAGAGACGCAGAACTTCACTTTCGGGGACACCAGACAAGCTTACCAGACTCAAACGTCCGCGGAGGAAGGGAGGGACAGTCGCGGTTTCGAGGCAGTGTTGAACTCTGTAAGCCTGCACAGTGAAGCCGCCCGAAGACAGCGTCCCCCTACTCCTCCTTTCGATGGAGAGTTGTCCCCCAGAGACTCGATGACTTTCGATCCTCCCAGACCTTCCTCCTTAGGCCGCATGAATTCCCTAGAAGGGAGAGTTCCCACCCCACCCCCGGATATTCCTTCCCCAGTCGATGATGATGATGACGATGACGATGATGATGATGACGACAGTGAGGAGGGAGAGGGGGAAGGAGTGGACGCAGGAGGGACCTTTGCAGCCCTGAAACTGGCCAGACCGCCCACCCCGCCCCCGGGCAAGCTGTTACGGCCCAGAGAAGAGGAGCTGGAGCTTCTCCAGGACTTGCAGGAGGTGGGCAAGCAGCAGCGGGCATCCTCGCACTGCAACCTGCCAGACCTGCCCTTCATGGCCGAGCTCAAACGGCGACAGCGGGACCCCGAGGACAGCGACGAGGATGAGGACCACTTCTCCCCGCCTCTCGCCCCGCAGCAGGTGAAGGGAGACAATTCCTCTAAAGCTTTAGACGCGGTGCTGTCCCTTGACCTGGAGAGTGTGACGCGGGGCCAGGTGGTGTCGTTCACCACAGAGCCCCCTGAGATCATCCCCATCAGCCAGCCCCCCACCCCTGCAGGCACCTTCCAGCACACCCACACCCTCCCCCCCACCTCCGCCTTCGCGCCCCCTCCACCTCCACCCCCACCACCACCCCCTCCTCCACCGCCACCCCCACCTCCTCCACCACCTCCACCACCACAGTAAAGGGATGGGAGGAACGCACATAAACATGAAATATCAAAAGAACAAACCAAAACTGTTGCAGTTGTACTGCACATAATTATAAAACATTCACAAACTCATCACTAAACCAGGGTATGCTATCGGACAGAAAAACAAGAAGAAGAAAAACTACTGCATACAACTGATTTTTACAAAACGAGGGTACTGGATGAAAACGATCAGAAGAGTATGATGGGTTTTTTTTTAAAAAATGATGGTACAAAAAATGTCAGATGAATGGTTTAACTCTTGGGGGTAGAAGTGTATTCTTCTTGTTGTTCTTCGTCAATAGCAACTATTGTTGTCTGTCATATGAGCGGCAATGAATGCACTGCGCCGCCGTTAAGCTCCTGACAAGTCAGGCCCAGCGCATCCGACTTAGTCGGTGGTAGCAGTGTATGCCTATATGACATAGGCTCTTCTGCAGAATGATTCATCTGTTCTTCCACACGCTGCAGATGTCAGATGGTGGATCGGTGGCCTAGAGGTAAGGCACCTGCCTAAAAAGCACAGGGTCCGGGTCTCAAGTGTGTGGTGGTTCGATCCCCATTCGTGCCCAAAACTGTTCCCCCCATCCATTAGACCGTGAGTGATGGTCTGGGTGCTAATCTTTCGGACGAGACGATAAACCGAGGTCCCCGTGTGCAACACTTATTTAGCACACGTAAAAGAACCCATGACAACAAAAAGTTATTCTGTTTGGAGAGCAGGCCGAATTTCATGCAGAGAAATCAGCCGTGACTTAAGTGTTTGACATATTTCGTTTGGGTGGGGTTTTTTGTTTTGATATTTTACTGCGAGAAATGTTGGTGCATTTGTTGTTTGTTTGTTCAAGCAATGATGAACGTTGCTGAGTTTCACAGCAATACGGGGGCTTTCATTCTCTCCCTGTCTGTCTGTCTGTCTGTCTGTCTGTCTCTCTCTCTCTCTCTCTCTCTCTCTCTCTCTCTCTCTCTCTCTCTCTCTCTCTCTCTTGTTTGTTTTTTGGTTGTTGTTTTTTTGTTTTGTTTGGTATGTTTTGTTTTGCTTTTGTGGGGGGGTGGAGGGGATTCTTTTATTTGTTTGGGGTTTTTGAAAAGGTTATTTCCCTTTGTTTCTACTGTGTGAGAGTATGAGTATTGGGTTATCATAAAGATGTACCCCTAACGGCTGAGACTGGATGTAAAAAAGCACATGGGTGCTTATTCATTATCCTCGAAATAAAAAAATTTGTCATCTCTTCTTCTCTCTTCACTCTCTCTCTCTCTCTCTCTCTCCTCTCTCTCTCTCTCTCTCTCTCTCTCTCTCTCTCTCTCTCTCTCTCTCTCTCTCTCTCTCTCCGTCTATGTTTTAACACTTTTAAGCAACATCACTTAGGGGTTGTGATCGGTACAAACGATGTTTCCAGTTGAAGTGTACCCAAGTTATATTTGCTACTACTACTACTACTACTACTACTACTACTACTACTACTACTACTACAATATTCTTTCTGTCTAAAAATGCCGTGGTGATTTTGTATCGATGCTTCATAATGTATTGTTATTCATGTTACGTTGTGGTGATGTATGATATATTGTTACAGCTGGTGATAATGAAACATATCAACGCTTAATGAATAATATGTACCCACCGACAGAGCTTTCCATGTAACGAGAATGAAGAATATACCGATGTTATAGATATTACTTAATATTACACAACTAGCTGATCTGCAAGTTATATATATGTGTATGCTTGTCAATATATGTAATACGATGTGAAAAGTAATAGCAGTGGTTATGAATGTATCTTTGAATGTTAAGATTGTGTTGCTATTTTTGACAGAAATGCTGGCACTGTGATGTGCATGCCTGAAAGATAAGCAGAGATGTTGTGAAAGTGGTTATTATATAAGTGATCTCTTTATTTCCTTTTAAAAAATGCATGGTTTCTTAAAGTGAAAGAAGATATTATTTTATGATTGTTAAGTAGTATTATTGTTTTTATCTTTTTGTTAAGATTAATTTTCTCTGTTTATTACGCATACGCTGTGATGTAAGTTAACGAGTATTCACTAAGACAACACTCAAAATAAAATTTTGAAAATTCATCAAGAAATTCAGTATTATCTCTTTTCTTTTCGCTCGTTTATTTCTAATTGCTAGAAAAAATAGTTCTATTTGGTATTTTCTATGTTTACTTTGGGATTTTTGCTGCTGGACAAAACATCTGAAACGAAGAAAAAAATTTTCCTCAACAAAAACGTCTTTTGCAAATTCAGTTTTGCAAACCAGCACATTTTTAGATATCCATATATTATTTCTCTCTCAGTGTTGTTGTTGTTGTCTGTTTCTCTTCAAAACAAATATTTGTGGCAGAAAATACTTTTGTGTAGAAGAGAAGATTATGTTTTATTATTTTACTGGTTTTGTTCATTTAATATTTACACTAGATTCAGTTGTTATGAATCGAATCAAAATTGCTGTTCGAATGAACACAGAATTAGAGATTTGGGAGGTGTTACTTCCCTTGCCATTGATGGCACATGGTTTGATTTTCAATGTCTGATGTTACATTTAATTTATTTATTATTTAGTTGGTCAGTTATCTATTCATTGATCTATTTAATTTATTTGTTTATTTATTTATTCATTTATCTATTCATTGTTCTATTATTTGAACGTTTGTTTATCTAAACGGTTGTTGTTTTTGATATTGTTGTCGTTGTAGTCTTTATTCGGGGTTTTTTTCATAGGAAGAAGGAAGCGATTTTTTATTTCGTGAATATTTTCTTTTACTATTTTAATATATCATTTATTCAGTTCTTGTATAGATATTTCCTGTTAGCTTCTTACTGATTAATGTATTTTTCTGTTACTTCTGTGTATCTTATGCGTATATTGATTTATTCTGTAGCAATTTAGTTTGGCTAGTCATCGTATTAGTATGGCTTTTATAATCTCACTGCTTATCTTGTATACGATTTGCATTTTGGTCGATATTCAACACACACACACACACACACACACACACTCACACACACATGAAAAGTATAAAATTATTTGCTATCATTTATTAATATCTTCTTTCAGATAAATGGTTTTTTAAACACAGAGCAAAAGCAACGCACGGAAAAATGGTTTGTATTCCCAACCCAACTTTTGCTCAAATTATCATTTTGTTGTGGTTTTTATTTTCTTCTAATGAACGATGCAAGTAACAACATATCCTGAAGAAATGCAAACGATGTATGCTCTGTCAATAAAACTGATTTCTCAATTTGTTGTTGTTCTGTCGAGTGTTTGCTACTGTTGTTGTTGTTGTTGTTGTTGTGTTTTTGTTGTTGTTGTTGAGCGTGTGTTGTGTCACTCACGTAATTGAATTTTTTTTTAGTAAAGTAAAAATAATTTCACGTAAATATAAAAAAATTAATTAATGGGAGAAGGTAAAGTTGTCCCATAACCTAAAAGGTCGTAGGGGAGCGAGGCGTCAGAGACCTCACTTCTCTAGGGGCCAGCATATTGAGGGCGGCGCCCATCTCCTCTCCCTCGCTGCTTTACCTTCCCTGACCCTAAAGAGAGAAGGTACCCATTTACAGCTGGGTGAATTGGGGGACTATACTGAAGCCAAGGCGCGCAAACGGTCACCCATCCAACTGGTAACCACGCTCGATGCTGATTAATCTTGGCTGGGGGAAAGCGAGAGCTTCTCTGCCCCCACCCTCCCTCCCCCATCAAATGGGAGAACAGAAAACAAAAAGGTAAGGGTCTTCTTCTTCTTTAGGGGATCGTTGGTGGTCTGGGTGCTAGTCTTTCTGATGAGACGATAAACCGAGGTCCCGTGTGTTACACAAAGTTATTTAGCGCATGTAAAAGAACCCACAGCCACAAGAGTGGTGGCCTGGGTGGATCGGTGGTCTAGAGGTAACGCGCCTTCCTAGAAAGCGAAAAGTCCGGGTCGGAAGTGTGCGGTGGTTCGAATCCCGTTTAGGCCCAAAACTTTTCCCCCATCCATTAGACTATGAGTGGTGGTCTGGGTGCTAGTCTTACGGATGAGACGAAAACTTGAGGTCCTGTATGTTACACACAATTATTTAGCGCACGTAAAAGAACCCACGGCAACAAGAGAGTTATCCCTGGCAAAATTGTGTAGGAAAAAAAGCCACTCTGATAGGGAAACAAATAAAGCTGCAGACAGGAAAATAAAAGAAAAATTAACGGGTGGCGCTGCTCTTGTGGCGACGCGCTCTCCCCCTGGAAGAGCAGCTCGAATTTCACGCAGAGAAATCTGCCATGACTTAAAGTGGTATTTAAAAAATTTAAAAAAACAAGTATGTGGCTGTTGTCATAATGTGGACAAGCTGATTGGAGGATATATAGAGCTTCTCTCCCAGTCTCCAAAGTCTCCTATGGAAACTGCCTGTGTAATGTTGAGTACTGCACTAGGTAATAAAGTACTCGTTTTTAGTGCGTAGGCTGGACTGAGATGGCTTCAGCAGCACCCTAATTTCAACAGTAAGGGTGACTACTATTACCTCCTCCCCAGAGAAGACCAAGTAACAATTGTGAGGCTGAGGACTGGACACTGCAGACTCAGACATCACGTGTTTACCAAGTTCCACATTGGTGATTCTGAGGCGTGCCCCTGTGGCACTTCTCCCATGACAGTGGAACATTTCCTCCCGACCTGTCTATCCAACACACCCAAACCTGAGGGCCGATATCTGGCCTACTACTACTACTACTAATAATAATAATAATAATAATATATGGAATTTATATAGCGCTGAATCTTGTAAAAAAAAAAACAAATCGAAGCGCTTGCACTCAATCATTTACAGGCATGCAACTCTCCTTAAACATAATGAACAACAGATTTCAAATCCATGCGCGCGCACGTACGCACGCACGCACACGCACGCACACACACACACACACACACACACACACACACACACACACACACACACACACACACACACACACACACACACACACACACACACACACACACACACACACACACACACACACACACACGGAACAACACTTAGAAGGTGAAAGATGCTGTTGAAAATTAGGGACAGATATGTGGGGGAAAAGTCTCAGGTAGGAAATAAGTGTGTTTTGAGGCTGGATTTGAAGGTATCAAGTGAAGGCTTTTGGCGAAGTGAAAGAGGGAGGTCATTCCAGGTGGATGGACCAGAAACAGAGAAGGAGCGACGGCCAACAGTGGTTTGTTTGAATCTGGGTGTTCGAAAGCACAAAGTACTCTCTCTACTGACCTGTCCATGAGGGACAAACTCTTTGGACCCCTGGAGGGAGGGCCTTCAGCGCACGGCAGCATTTGTCAGGGCCTCAGGAGTTGCTGTCTGAGCGTTCGACGAAGAAGAAGTAGCCTGGACTGAGTCTTTAGTGAATTAATATCTTTTTTGACTGGTTTTGTTTTAATTGTTGGGGGAGGGGGGGTTGTTGCATTCTGAATGTGTTCCTGTCTCTTTTGTGTGGGTGGGTTTTTTTGGGTTGTTGGTTTTTGGTTGGTTGGTTGGTTGGCTGGCTAGTTGGTTGCTCACTTTTGTTTGTTTGTTTGTTGTTGTTTTTTGGGGGGTTGTTTCCTGTTTGGTTGTTTTTGTTGTTGTTCTTGTTTTGTTGTTGGTTGGTGTTTGGGTTTTTGTTGTTGTTTATTTTTGTTTGGTTGGTTTTGTTTGGGAGGGTGGTGCGTGTGCGTCTGTATGTGTGTGTATTTGTGTGTGCGTGTGTAAGTGCGTGTACACGTGCATACATACGTTTGTGCGCGCGTGCGCGTGTGTGTGTGGTATTACAAGGGCAAACGGAATCATCACCTGTCTCTCTAAGTTGGTGTCGGCATGTGACTGTATGTGTGAGAAACAGACTGGCTGAAAGATTCTGTTCACAATGGGGGCGGGAAACGCTAGTGGTTAGAGCGTTGAGCTCCTGATCTGACGGCCCGGGATCGAGCCACCACCTGGCTCCGCCTGTTCAAGGGGAGTTTTCTCCTGGAGTTAACATCAGCACTGGCAGAATCCACTCACCCGAAAAGTCCTTTGGGTGTGACAATAAACCCAGGTGTTGTGTGCCAAGGCATGCAAAACATCTTGTGCACACCGTGAAACCCGTTCTGCCTCTCGCAAAGAGTGTGTCATGAGCTGCCGACAAGACAGGATGATTACATCTTTTAAAAAACTGCAGGTACACTGGTGTCGTGTGCAGACATCATCCCCGAAGTCGGAGTGCGGCTACCTTAATGTTGCCATGGGTCAAAACTGTCGCATACGCATAATCTCACCATTGGTGAACCTCCGGCTTTTACGGAGGAACGAAAAAAAAAATCAACAATACAAAATGTACATAGCATCTCTCTCTCTCTCTCTCTCTCTCTCTCTCTCTCTCTCTCTCTCTCTCTCTCTCTCTTTCTCTCTCTCTCTCTATGAAGTTTTAAAGACATTTTTTCTACCTCAGCAAAGCACTAAAACCCACTAAATTTAATACTTTAAAACGACCCTGACCTTCTATCCAGCTTAGACAAAAAAACAACTGTCACACAAATGAACGTAGAAAGAATGTCAGGTGCGAATGTATGGTAAAATGTACTTGTCAAATTATTGTTGTTTAAAAAAAAGTTCCGCGTCATTGGATGGGAACACTATTTTCTCTAAAATGGAGTTGGAAACACCATACTGCTACTTTGCAAGTCCTAACACTTAGTTTTGGGCAAAATTATAGTTTGTAAAGATTTTGTTCAAATTAGCCAGAAGAAAAACGGTAAATGAGATGGTATATGAAAATGCCAAAGTCAAAAGTGAAAATCCTTATAATTATCACAAGGTGTCAAGATAGGAGTATTTTTGTCAATAGTTAAATGTTGGTGGGTGGGAGGAGGTTCCACAGCTAGAGCTGCAAGGTTTACCAATGGTGATATTTTGCCTAGGCGACCGTTTTGCCTACCATGAAGGTAGCTAGCTCACAGTCCGATTTCGGGGATGTATGCTGGGTGTGTTCATGTTTCCGTAATGCGCCGATCACTGACATGAATTACATGATTTTTAACGTGTATATTTGATCTTCTGCATGTGTATATACACGAAGGGAATTAAGGCACTGGCAAGTCTGCACTTGAAGTTGACCTGGGAGATACTAAAAGTTCCCATCCTTAATTCACCAGGTGCCGCTGAGATTCGAACCCACGACATCATGGACTCACGGGATTGAAGTCGAACGGTCTTAACCACTCGGCTATAGGTCCGTCTTTTGTTTTGTTTGACATGTACAAGCCAAAATCATGTTTGCCTGGGAGAGTCTGCGTGTTGGGGAGGGGGAGTATCAATTTACTACAAAACGGATCAAGAGACATATTTCGTGTTGCTCTAGGTCCTTTAACATGCTCAAAATGTCTTTTCCTGTGGTGTGGACTTCACTCTATTATATGGATCAAGACACCAGACTTGCTAACTCAGTTTAGTGTCTTCAGACTGGATTTGAACTATAGACCCCACAGTCCTCAGGCAACTATGAACTTTGGCTTCCAGAGTTAAAAAAAACCACCCAAACTTCTTTTCGTGTGAATTTTGTATTCTACAGACACGAACATTTACCCATACCAACAGTTGTTCTATTGTCTTTCTTACCCCCCCCCCCCCCCCCAACCCCTTTGTTGCTACCTCCTCCCTATGCATGCTGGGTTTGTCTGAAATAATGTTAGTGTGGAATTTTGACCTGTTCACCGAAGTGTAGCGAGGCGAAACGAACAGTGACTGGTGTAGGCTAGTAGTGGCAGCAGTAGCGGAGGTAACTAACAGAGAAACCAACGGCTAATCTCCCCGATTTTCTGGATTATTTGGTGACTGAGTTTGGAGTTGAGGCAAAAGTGTGATAGTTCCTGTCTCTGCGGGGTTTGATGGTGAAATTTGAGAGTGAAGTACAGGTAAGGTTTGGGTTTGTGTATGTGTGGGGTGAGTGGGGTGTACGTCCGTGTGTGTGTTTACGTGTGTGTGTTCACGTGTGTGTGTGTGTTTTCAGTGTGTGTGTGTTCACGTGTGTGTGTGTGTTCACGGTGTTTCACGTGTGTGTGTTTCTGTGTTTGTTTGTGTACAAACGTGTATTCATACATAAGAACGTGTTCATACGTCTGTGCTTTGTTTGTTGTTGTTGTTTCACTATTTTTATTCAAAAAGGACGGAATAAACACTAGCGTACTTTTTTTTATATCCAGTCCCCCTATGCATGCTGTTTCGTAAATCTTGTTACGGGCTCCCACTAGCAAAAATAGCCTACTCTTCCGAAAGACAGAACAAGTTGTAACCTGAGCGTAAGATGTCCTTGTGTGTGTGTTTATTTATTTTATTTTATTTAAATTTTATTCTTTTATATCGAGGATAAAGGAATAAGCACTTATCTGCTTTTTTACATCCAGTCCCCGTGTGTATGCGGTTTTGTAAATTCTGTCATCTGTTCCCACCGGCACACAATGGCCTACTCTTACGAAAAGTGGAACAGGATTTAACGAGTGCGCAAGATGTTCTGTGTGCGTTCGCACACGGGGCCTTGGTTTATAGCCTCATCCGAAAGACTTTTGGGGAGAGTGGAGTCTGCACTGATGTTCACTCCAAAGGAAAAATCCCCTTGAAGGAATCGAACCGGGTCGTCAGATTGCGAGCCATGTTCTAACCACTAGGCTATCCGTCCCGTGTGTGTGTGTGTGGTCTGTGTGTGTGTGTGTGTGTGTGTGTGTGTGTGTGTGTGGTGTATGTGTGTATGGATTAGTGTGTTGTGTGTGTGTGTGGTGTCGTTGTGTTGTGCGTGTGTGTGTCTGTGTGTGTGTGTTTGTGTGTGTGTGTGTCTGTGTGTGTATGTGTCTGTGTGTGTATGTGTGTGTGCGTGTAGTGTTATGTATGTGTGTGTCTGTGTGTGTATGTGTTGTGGTGTATATGTGTGTGTTGTTGTGTGTGTGTGTGTGTGTGTGTGTCTGTGTGTGTGTATGTGTGTGTATGTGTGTGTTGCGTGTATGTGTGTTGTTATGTGTGTGTTCTGTGTGTGTATGTGTTTGCGTGTATGTGTGGTGTGTGGTTGTGTGTGTGTGTTTGTGCGTTGTGGTGTGTGTGGTTTTTGTGTGTGTGTGTGTGTTGTGTGTGGTGTGTGTGTGTGTGTGTGTGGTACGCCACGGTAGCGTCGTTTTACAGTCTCCTCAAGGACTTCCATGGGAAGTGGTGTCGGCGCTGATAGTGGCTCAAACTGGACTCAAACCCAGGCCGTTAAATCGTCATCGCAATACCCAACGCTCTAACCACCCGCCCCCACCCCCCCCCCACCCCCCCTACCCCCACCCCCCCCCCCCCACCCCACCAGCCCCTGTATGTATATGGTTTTTTGTTTGTTTGTTTTTTATACCACTTTAAGTCACGAGATTTCTCTGTGTGAAATTCAGGCTGCTCTCCCCGGGGAGAGCGCGTCGCCACAAGAGCAGCACCACCCTTTTTATTTCTTTTGGTCTGCAACTGTATTTGTTTCCCTATCAGAGTGGCTTTTTTCTAAGAATTTTGCCAGGGACAACTCTCTTGTTGCCGTGGGTTCTTTTATGTGTATATGTATGTATGTATGTATGTATGTATGTATGTATGTATGTATGTATGTATGTATGTGGGTAGGTAGGTAGGTAGGTATGTATGTATTATGTATGCATTATGTATGTATTATGTATGTTTGTATGTATTATGTATGTTTGTATGTTATGTATGTATGCATGTAAGTAAGTATGTATGTATGTATGTGTGTGTTTGTGGGTGTCTGTTTATGTGTGTGTTTGAGTGTTTGAATTTGTGCGTGTGTGTATGCGTGTGAATGTATGCGTGCGTGTGTGTGTTTTGTGTTTGTGTATTTGTTTGTGGGGGGTGGGTGGGAGGGTGTGTGGGTGGGTATGTGTACGCATAATTTTGTTCTCTCTTTCTCTGTATGCATGCATCATGTATGGATGAATCCATATTGTGTGTGTGTGTGTGTGTGTGTGTGTGTGTGTGTGTGTGTGTGTGTGTGTGTGTGTGTGTGTCCGCGTGTGTGTGTGTGTGTGTTGTCTGTCTGTCTGTCTGTGAGGGTGAGTGCATGTGTCAAAGTCAGTCAATTTGTTTATTCCCAGATGGTCCATTGAATAAGCAATACGTTTCTTTTTTTCATCAGCCATCTTTCTAGGAACAAAAACAACTTCATCAATAATATTCAACTACAACATTATTACAACAATCTATAACAATAAAACAGACCCAATTTTAAAAGATACAATGCAAAACTCACGCGCGTGGACACACACACAACTATTCATGATTATATGGCAAATAAAATTATGCCCCCACCCCCATCCCCCACCCCTACACACACACACGCACACACGTACGCATGTGTGAGTATGTGTGTGAGGTGGGGTGGGGGTGAAACCGGGGCATAATTTTATTTGCCATATAATAATACACACGAGCAATATGTACATGTTTGATTGCAAATGTTCAACAAGCGATCACATACAAACTTGTGTATGTATACAGACAGTGTAGCCAGGTGTATTTTCAGACAGCTGTTGTTTTGTTTCCACAATAACTCGCCTGCCTTGTCAGTGTCACAATAAAGGGCTCCGTGAGTTGCAGAAGCAGTGTGCATGCTAGTAACCAGGCATACACTTTCACACCACACATACACACCCACGCGTGCGCGCGCGCTTATACACACACATACACACGCACTTACTTAGAAGCGAAAAGCACAAACACACACGCACACAATTTATTTCTAGTTCATACATTGAAAAGCCCAGACAAACCTCACGGAGAACAGCAAAAGCAGTACTACATCTGACTAGTGGCTCGAGCATCCTCTACATTCAGGCTGTTAGTCTGCGGAATGCCCAAGTAGCAGTAGCAACGTCCAAAGTCAAGGCAGCAGTTGGCTGACCAGTTAGAAAAATGAAAGTTTAATCAGCTTTTAGAAGAATGGAGAAATAAACAAAAAATGGAAAAGTCAGCACAGTGAACAACAGATAATGGACATTAGCATTCATTTTCAGCATGACATAGTTAGCAGGTATACCTGACTGACTGACTGGCTGACTGATTGACTGTCTGACTGACTGGCTGGTTGACTGACTAGGTGACTTATTGACTGACTGATTGACTGACCAATTCTGTCTGATGACTGGCTGGTTGGCTGACTATGTGGCTGATTGACTGACTGACTGGCTGACTGGCGAACTGACTGACTGGCTGACTGGATGGCTGGATGACTGACTGAACGACTTATTTAAATACTTATTAACTACTTATTTTTGAGATGTTAGTAAAGCAATGAACTGATGATCAGACCAAATAGCCCCACAAAGCAAAAACTAATCAGATCCTGGAACTTGAGACAATAAAACAAGTAAGTTTAGATAAAGTGACAGTAAAGATGAAATTAATGAGAGAAGTGGGGGGGGGGGGGGGGGGGGGGAGAGAGAGAGATGAGAGGAGAGATCGGGAAGTTTCGGTTGTAAACTTAAGTACCAATCGTAGCTTTCCGCAAGACCTCCTTAATCAGTTTATCACTCCACAACTCAAATTTGAGTGCCCCCCTTCTCTCTCTCTCTCTCTCTCTCTCTCTCTCTCTCTCTCTCTCTCTCTCTCTCTCTCTCTCTCTCTCTCTCTCTCTCACCCTCTCTCTCTCTCTCTCTCTCTCTCTCTCTCTCTCACCCTCTCTCTCTCTCTCTCTCTCTCTCTCTCTCTCTCTCTCTCTCTCTCTCTCTCTCTCTCTTCGACTCTTCTTGACCTCTGTACAAAGTTATGACCTCTATCAACAACCAAAAATGCAAGTAATTTTTCTTCCCGTGTTTTATTACGATACAGATATTCAAACAAAACTTCCAATTCAGCACTTCATAGATAAGCTTTGCATGTGTTTGTGATCTGTTAATACTTCAATCATTATTCAGCTTTGCAGCGTATAAAAAAAATAATGTAAGGGGACGGGATAGCTCAGTGGTCGGAGCACTCGCTTTCCCGAAGCCAAGTTAAGCAGCGTCGAGCGTGGTTACCAGTTGGATGGGTGACCGTTTGCGCGCCTTGGCTTCAGTACAGTTCCCCCAGTTCACCCAGCTGTAAATGGGTACCTGCCCTCTTTAGGGTCAGGGAAGGTAAAGCAGCGAGGGAGAGGAGATGGGCGCCGCCCTCAATATGCTGGCCCTAGAGAAGTGAGGTCTCTGACGCCTCGCTCCCCTACGACCTTATAGGTTATGGGACTCCTTTACCTTTACCTTTTACAATGTAAGGTAGTAAACAGGGAAAAAATGTCTTCAGTGTCATAGCACGTACTATGTCTCTGTAGTATGTAAAGTAGGAAAATAAAACTTTAGATGGCTAGCCCCCTCCGAATATGTATGTCATTTTGGAGCTTTCAAAAGCAGGCTTGAAATATTTGTAGAGCTCTTCAATCCTCCTTGAAAGGCTTAAGCACTACATACCAGCGATAAAAGTAGGAGTAGGTTTGAGAGGGGAAAATAAAACTGTAGTGTTTGTGTGAGGAAGTGAGATGGTGGAAGAGGGAAAAGATGCGGGGAGGGGGGCGGGGGGGTATGCGTTTGAATGGGGCTTGTGTAAGTGGGGTCAAGGAGGAGCACCCTCCTGCCCTCTCTTCTCCATCCTCCGCCTCCTCATCACCCCCTCCCTTCCCTACCAAACAGGCGAAGGGGAGAGAGAAGGAAATGGAAACTATGGATGGTCCTGTCCAATATTTTGGCCTTGCGCTACTCATGCTAAGCAGCCTGAATTATAATATTATTGGCAACATTTGTAAAAAAAAAAAAAGGTAAAGGTGTCCAATAACCTATGTGGTCGTAGGGGAGCGAGGCATCAGAGACCTCAACTTCTCTAAGGGCCAGCATATTGAGGGCGCGCCCATCTCCTCTCCCTCGCTGCTTTACCTTCCCTGACCCTAAATAGGGCAGGTACCTATTTACAGATGGGTGAACTGGGGGACTGTACTGAAGCTAAAGCGCGCAAACGGTCACCCATCCACGTGGTAACCTCACTCGACGCTGCTTAACACTGGCTGTAGGAAAGGGAGCGCTCTGACCACTGAGCTATCCCGTCCCCAACATTTGTTAGGACAACAAAATACTGAATAAAAATTCAATACCATGTCAAGCCAAACATAAAATACATTAACAGTTTCAAGATTAGTAGACACCAACTAACTGTCTACACTTGTACTGGTCAGCACAACAATACTATCCATACCAACCAGCAGCCATGGCCCAGCGGTTAGCAGCCCTTGGGTTAAGAAGAGTTGGCAGGTGGCGGGTTTGAGTCCCATGATCATGGAGGTTTATGACTCTGACGGCTGCCACTCAGATAAGAGGCAGCTTGGTGGGGGCTCAGTTGGGAGACTAGGACCACAGAGTCGAGCCTCTCCGTTGTAGGGATGGGATATCACCTAACCAACACTCCAGGCGTTTGTATTTTCCGAACACAGTTGGTGCCGGTATGTATGATAGAGAGAGTAGAGTACAGCCCTGTCAAGTAGTACCAAAGCATAATTATGCACTTCCATAGAAGCATTATCACAGTCATCTTCCTCATCATCACTCATCATTGGGCAATAAATGAAAATTCTCATTCGATGGCCCCGGGTGCTCCTGTCTCATGGTGTCCTCAATTTCGGTTTCCCCATACACTTCTGTGCCTGTAGCGAGTTAGTGTCGAAACCTTCAGGATTGCAGGTGCACGGCTGAGGATCTTTGCAGGAACAGTCTGGTTTAAGCTATTAGTTTTGGCAGCAGGGGGCTTAGCTCAGATCAGGCACCACTGAACGCTACCTAAGTATCTTAGCAGCAGTGCAGGGTCGCTCTGGCTAGTGGCCATGCAGCAGTCTGACATTGATGAGCTCCTTGTGGACTAATCTTAAAGATGCGACACAATGCATCTGGGCAGGGTTTGGGCGGATGGATGGAAATCAGCGTGTGGAAACAGTGGGACAAAAATGTTACAGAAGTTGAGGCAGCACAAAACCCATCAATCAATACCAACGTTATAGTTTGGCTTGTAGACATAGCAAATGATATGTGTGTTAATCCTTTGTTTGAGAAAAAAAATTATATATCCAGAAACTGTCTGCAAGTCAGATCGCTATGATCTTCGCGGTATTGATAATAACACTTCCATTCTATTGTTAACGTTAAGAAGAAATTCAGCTTCTATTTGCTACAGTATTCTTAATGCCAATGTCAAGTGCTGCAGCAAAATATTCTTAATTTGTTATTCATTTTCAACACTTTATGGCAGAACTTCAAAAGCTATCTAGTCAGCACGTTTCTGTGAGAAATTTGTCACACATCATAAAGGCTGCCAAACAGCAACGCGCACTCGAAAAAAATCCATTGGGAACATCGATATAATTGTAGGTAATTGAGCGTAACGCACACCCTGAGCCCAGAGACATACAAAGGTACATAAATACATGTGTATCGATATAGAGACTGGACTGTGAATAAAGCTAATCATTAAAGAGCACCAGACAATCAGTACTGAAGGACAGGCAGACACAGGCCTGAACAACAGAAGCGGGGCAAGATTAATGCAGAAAGACTGACACAGAGGGGGACAGGCCAGAACAAACTGCGGTGTAGCCTACTGGACTGGGGCTGCCTTGCTTTTCCTGGCGCATGGTCTGTCTGTCTCTACGCATGACTGCTGCTCACAGGGCGTGACCGGATAGCAGGCAGTCTTCATTGTCCTCTTGCCGCTGCCGCCACAAGGCGGTGTAGCCCTGTCTTGACCCACCCCCTTCTCCTTCTTTTTGCCTGGTGGGAAAATCTGGCATTATATACTTTCTTCCTCTCACCTCATGAGGCGTTGTTGGGGAACTGCTCGGAATTGCTCAGGCCGTGTCTTGGGGGCCTGCTGAATCTGGCAGAGCCCATCTCTCTCTCTGGCGGGAAATTCTGGCATATTTTGTCTTCCTCTCTTCTCCCATGAGGAGTCGGGGCACTGCACTGGGTGTCATGGGCAAGTTGAACCTGGCAGAGCCCTCTCTCTCTCTCTCTCTCTCTCTCTCTCTCTCTCTCTCTAGACGAAGTTCTTCTCTTGAAACGAGTATAATCTAAAATGAGTGTTGATGGGATCGCATACTGTTTTGGGAATTATATATTGAATATTATCTCTGAAATACACACACACACACACTCTCTCTGTCTCTGTCTCTCTCTCTCTCTCACCTTTTATCGTCTTGCTTATAGTTATAGTATATCCTGATGAAGGATTCATATTTTATATTTTCAATACTTTATTGGACTTGCCTCTGTACTTAAGTTTTAATGAGTGCCCTATTTCAATATCTTATAATTATGTGTAACAAGTACGTGTACCATTTGACAATGTGTAGATGTTTATCTTTATGACTTATTAAGTTTGGTTGTGTTATTTTCCTTGGCTCTGTTGTTCTTGTTGTTGTTGTTGTTGTTTGTCTGGGGTTTTTTCTCTTTTTTATCATCTTTTGTTGGTTTGGTTTTTCCTTCCCTTGTTTGTTTGTTTGTTTGTTTTGGTTAGGGTTTTTTGGGGGCTGGGGGTGGGGTATTTTTAGGGTTTTCTTTTATTTGCTTGCTTGGGGGGGGGGGGGGGGGGTTGTTGGGGGGAGCTGTTTTGAAAAGGGTTATTTCCCCTTTTTTTATTGTGAGACTGTATAAGTATTGGGTTATTATTATTAAGATGTATCCCTAACGGGCGGGGGACTGGATGTAAAAAAGCACATGTGTGCTTATTCATTATCCTCGAAATAAAAGAATTTGTCATTGTCATTGTCTCTCTCTCCCTCCCTCTCTCTCTCTCTCTCTCTCTCTCTCTCTCTCTCTCTCTCTCTCTCTCTCTCTCTCTCTCTCCTCTCTCTCTCTCTGACAGGTATTTCTGGCGTATTCTTTCTTCCTCGCTTTCTGCCTTACTTAACTCTTCAGACTGTGTCTTTGTGGCAAGTTAAGCCTGGCGGAGCTCATCCCTCTCCAGGTGCAGGGTGTCTGCTGGGTGTGTTCGTTTTCCCTTAACCCACAGAATGCTGACAGTTAGGAATTCCAAGACCCTAAACGTGCATCCTTGATCTTCTGCAAGCGTGTATACACGGAAGAAAGTTTAGGTTAGTTAAGTCAGCACTCTAAGTTGACTATAGAGACTGTTGCATTTCAGGAGATGGATGTCAAACGCTCACATCCATTCAGTTATAAAGGTCAAGAACATCATTTTCTCAATGATGGCCAGCTCTTAACTAACCATTGAATTCGCCTATAGTTATGTCCTATACTAAACACATTAGATAAGACTTAATAGTACTACTACACTTGGGGCTATTGCTGTTGTCTTCAGCTTGAAGGTTTGGGGTCAGCCATGAAGGTTTTTTATCATCATCAAGCTCCTTAGGACAGACACGATATAGCTCAGAGGTCAAAGCACTTGCTCTCCCTAAGCTAAGGTTAAGCATTGAGCGCGGTCGAGTCTCGGATGGGTTATCGTTCTTGCGCCTTGGATTCAGTACAGTCCCCCTGTTCACCTACCTGTAAACGGATACACGCTGTCTTTAGGGACAGTGAAAGCAAAGCAGCGAGGAAGAGGAACATAGGCGCCTCCTTCAAAATGCTGGCCCCTGGAGAAGCTGAGGTCTCTGACACCTTGCTCCTTAATGACCGCATAGGTTAGGGGAACACCTTTATCTTTTTTAAGCTCTATAGTGGGGTGCTCCCTGCTCCAAACCGGGGCTAGGACATCTAGCTCCTAACCCTGACAAACTTTCTTCACTTTCAGTGTTCCTGAGTTTTGTCCATACATGTATTTAAAACAGTATGTGGTACATTCTGTACATCATTAATTTCCTGAATCGAAAAACTAAAATATATAAATGCATCTCCATTGGCCATTGCAACAATACACACAACTTGTTTAGTATTTTCCAAGACATCACTGTATCTTTGCTACCTCCCCTCCTCCTCCTCCTCTTCCACCTCCTCATCTCCCACCTCATTCACTCCTCCTGGTACCTTCACTGTCTACCTCATCCATCCCTTCCCACAGCTGTCTCATCAACGGCTTCGGTATGGGCAGGTAGAGTCAGCTGAACTGCACGCCACAACAATCAACAAAACTCGTTTTCAACAATGAACAATACTACTAGTGGTTCATCCAGCAGCTAGGCCTCAGAAGAGAGAGACGAGAGAGAGAGAGGAGAGAGAGAGAGAGAGAGAGAGAGAGAGAGAGAGAGAGAGAGAGAGAGGAGAGAGAGAGAGAGAGAGAGAGAGAGAGAGAGAGAAAAAGAAAGAAAAGAAAAAGGAAAGGAAAAAAACCCGAATACACAACCCATCTTTCCACAAATCCCCACCAGCCATCATTTCATTCTTGAATTCCTTCAAACCTATACATCTCTCTGAACTGCTGTCTAAACAGGGTCACGTTGTTAGCTAAGATACCGCCTGGGGGGCAACTCTTTCCGGGTAGCCAGGTAAATTTCCCAAGGCTGGCTGGCTGGCATTTTATGGGCAGGTGGCGGGTAAACTCTCATGACTAACCAGTGGATGGATGTGGAAAGAGGTACTCGTGGGAATGGGCCCCCACAGAACGTTCACCGGTCATTTGATCCCCTGTGTTCAATGCCTCTACATTTTAATCCCCTCTCCCCCAAAATCATGACTGTTGAATCTGTAGTGTTGTGCAAAGATCAGATTGATTTTGTTGTTGTTGTTTTCTTTCAAAATGTCGCTTTGTACACTTGTAAGTGAGCTGAGTGTCCTGTCAAATAAAATTATCAATAATGACAATCTTTTTGCATTGAAACGTCAATAAGGGAGAGAGGGGGGTGGAAACAGAGACAGACAGACAGACAGACAGACACACAGGCAGACACACAGACAGACACACAGACAGAGGCAAACACGGAGAGAGAAAAAGAGACAGAGAGACTTCACAACTTTTTATTGAGTGAAAAGAATAAGCACACATGATGACACACATCAGACAGACAGACAGACAGACAGACAGAGACAAACACGCAGACCGACAGAAACAGGCAGACAGAAAGAAGGACAGATGGACAGGTAGGGAAGAGGTGGACGGACAGAGACAGAGAGACAAATAACCCGGAGGTGTAAAAGTACTAGTATTTTGCGTCTGTTCGATTGCTTTGCTTAAACGAAATCGTATTCTTTCAGAACAAGTTAGCACCAATACATGTAATGAGCACAACTGAGCACAACAAGCAATTCTTATAATATGGGTACTCTCCCCCGTGGAGATGCCAGCGGCCTGTCAGCATAAATAGCATACTCACCTTTTCTCTGGAAATTCTGTGCCATGAATTCCCTCTTTTTTTTTATCCCTCCTCTTTGTTTCTGCCTTTTTGTCTTTTCTTCCTGTTAACTCTCTCGTGTCTATTTTCTGCCTTGTGGGTCCATTCTCCTGCCCTTTTTCCAGTAAAGGAGGTAAAGGTAAAGGAGTCCCATAACCTATAAGGTCGTAGGGGAGCGAGGCGTCAGAGACCTCACTTCTCTAGAGCCAGCATATTGAGGGCGGCGCCCATCTCCTCTCCCTCGCTGCTTTACCTTCCCTGACCCTAAAGAGGGCAGGTACCCATTTACAGCTGGGTGAACTGGGGGAACTGTACTGAAGCCAAGGCGCGAAGATACGGTCACCCATCCAACTGGTAACCACGCTCGACGCTGCTTAACTTGGCTGGGGGAAAGCGAGTGCTCCGACCACTGAGCTATCCCGTCCCCATAACAGACAGTACTTGCTGTCTAAGCCCGTTGGATGGAGAAGAAGAAGATGAGTACTCTAGCATGTATGTGCAAAACTGGACTGCAGGTTCCTTTGCTTTTTATACGATGTGATTGTGCCTGTCATCATAACAGTCATAAAGAAAATGGCTAAGTCATTTGTATGGTGTTTTCCCTCCGTACCGTAGCAAATCATGTCGGTGATATCATTCCTTTCTGGACTGTCTGGCCATGGTTTTAGTGTGAAGGATTGTGTCATGAAACAAGACCATGCCATAGAAAACCGTGGGGAGGTCGTTACCTGCGCTAGGACTCCAGAGTCAAGCTGACCAGTAGCAGGGTGGCTAAAACATGGTAAAGGTGTCACATGACCTAAGGGGTCATTGAGCAGCAAAACGTCAGAGACCTCAGCTTTTCCATGGGCCAGCATGTTGCCTTCGCTGCTTTACCTTCACACCTTCACCTTCACTTTTCCTATTGTCCCGTGGACCGTGAGGGCACCACTGAAGATTTTGCAACCAGCTTCCTCCACTCCCCGCGGTCCTCTGCCTTCGGTAGCGAGTCGTTCTACTCAGGGCCAGTCAAAGCTTGACCTTCCCTGTTCCTAAAGAGGGCAGTTACCTGTTGACAGCTGGGTGAACTAGGGAACTGTATTAAAGCCAAGGCGCGCAAACGGCTACGCATCCACAAGGTGTGCAGCTGAGGACATTAGTGTTCCTTCCCCGAATTTCTTGTGATCACATGACATGTACACGTCACTGGCATGACCTGCCCTGGAATAAAGATTGGCTTGATTTGACGTCTCCCTAACTCCTTGAGAAGTCGTTGGGGCACTGCAGTGAGTCTTCTTCGTCTTCATCTACGTGGAACACTCAGACAGCAACTCTGTTGTCGGTCATGTAAGCGAAAATCTGCTGCGCTACCACTAAAGCAACTAACAACGTCAAGCCAGGGCATCCGACACAGGCATGGGAGAAAATAGTTCTCTTTTAAATCTTTCTAGAAAACAGGCAGGAGAATGGACCAACAAGGCAGAAAATACACAAGAAGGTGTGACAGGAAGAAAAGGAACAAGGCTGGAAACAAAGAGAGGGATAGAAAAGAGGGAAGCACAGAATTTCCAGAAGGTTGGGATGTTTAGTTTTATTTATATTTCTTGTACAGCAGATTTCTCTGCGTGAAATTGGGGCTGCTCTCCCCGGGGAGAGCGCGTCGCCACAAGAGCAGCGCACCCTTTTTTTTCTTTTTTCCGATCTGCAACTGTATTTGTTTCCCTATCAGAGTGGCTTTTTTCTACAGAATTTTGCCAGGGACAACTATCTTGTTGCCGTGGGTTCTTTTACGTGCGCTGAATAATTCTGTGCGACACACGGGACCTCGGTTTATCGTCTCATCCGAAAGACTAGAGCCGGACCACCACTCATGGTCTAATGGATGGGGGAAAAGTTTCGGGCCCAAACGGGATTTGAACCACCGCACACTTCCGACCCGGACTTTTCGCTTTCTAGACAGGCGCGTTACCTCTAGACCACCGATCCACCGAGGTGGTGACAGGAAGAACAGGAACAAGGTAGAAACAAAGAGGGGATAGAAAATGAGGGAAGCACAGAATTTCCAGAAGGTTGGGATGTTGTTTTTACTGATAGGCCCCCTGCATCCCCGCGGGGGCACTGCACTGATTGCTGTGAGTGGTGTGTGTTGGGGAGGTCAGTGAACCTGGTGAAGCATCCCCTGTCTTGTCACCAGCTGCACGCCCCATGTATTGGTGTTACCCACCCTGCAAGCTGGCCCACACCAATAGCTGTCAGTTATCGATGTTTGGAAAAACAGCCATGACCTATATTAAAATGGTGTTCTGCTTCACACTTGGTTATTCGCATTATCTTCAGCCATGAAAAGCTCTCAACATAACAATCGGCATTCTCCTTTAAGAGAAAATGTCCTCTGAAGTCGGTGTATGGCTGCCTTTCTATATTAAGGTTATGCGATTGAAAACGGTAAGACACTCAAACTTTTCTTCCAGTATCTACTTGCAATGTTACAGTGATTCCCAGGTGGGATGAATGAGACAGTGTGCATATTCTGGGTGACCCCCACCACCACCCCCACCCCCGACCCGGTTAGTTTAGAGTTTCAGGGGAAAGACTTTCAGATGAGGTGGAGTCAGAACGAATCTCAGCTCCCCACAATCCCCCGTGGGAGTGCCATGGCCCTGTCAATATCCCCAGCTCCTGGAAATTCTGGGCTAGGAGTTCCCTCTTTCTATCCCTCTCTCTTTCTTTTGCCTTGTTTCTTTTCTTCCTGTCACCTTCTTGTCTATTTTCTGCCTTCCCCTTGTATTGACGCTTTAGATAAGACTCCAACTTACGCACTACTCAGGGGCTTTTTGCAAATCCCACGTTTCTTTCAGGATACATCTTTTTAAAATCACTTCTATAATGCCAAAAGGCTTCACTCTCTTGACATCAAGACGTGGATCTTTTGCAATGTGGTCTTTGCTGGCCAAAGCACTATCTTTGGTCATGCAGACTTTTCTGTTTCAAAACAAACGTTGAAGAGGGTTAGGCCCACGAGCAAGATAATATCCTGTATTCAAAACGAAAACGGTTTCTGTATTCATTAAAAGCTGATTGTGGAACGAAGAACTTTGGCTATGTCAACATATCACATGCAGTGTTGTCCATGCTATTAGAACAAACACGCCATTCTTTTCCTAGCATTATACTGCTGACCATATCTGCACACACACACACACACAACACACACACACACACACCACATACAACACACACACACACACACACACACACACCACGCACACACACAGAGGGCGAGTGGCAGACACAGGTAAGACATAGGAACAGAGACAACCAAAAACACCAGCGAGACAGAGAAGACATGGAGACGGAGAGTTACTGAGAGTTCATTATTATGAGTTATTGACCCTGTCAGTAGCACAGTTCCTCTTTCTTCCACAGAGCTCCAAGAGCGCAGCAGGACGTGGTACGGTGTGAGTGGGGAAGTGTGGCCAAAGGAGAAAATGAAAGGAAGGGGACATTACTTTTTTCAACAGCCGAACATCACCTTCACTCCCTACTGATTACACTTGGTGAATTGATGTGTGTACAGCGTGTTTTATTTCTTCCCCCACCCCTCACCCGCCCCATCCATCGTGTGTGGAGGGGCCTTTAATGGGGTGGCTCACTGAGGCACAAAATAAGGTCTTGGGAGAAGTGTTCTGCTACAGGATTTCAACAACAAAAAACGTGGCTGTAGAACAAGTGTAAAATGCTAAGTTCCCAACACAAAGGAAAACAAATACACATATACAGTAAGGGCAATTATGATTTTTTTTAAAGGTGGCGCTGGCCTTGTGGTGACGCATTCTTCCAGACGAAAGCTTCCTAACTACACTACTACACTACTGCAGCCGCAGCAGTAGCAGTAACAGCAACGGCCTTTATAAAGTCACTTTGACATGGTAGGAAGAAAGGTGTGAGATGAAAGGAGAGGGGTAGGTTGCTAGGTGTGCAGCTGCCTGTGTTCAACATTTCCAGCTGATAGGGTGACACCCACCCCATCTCATCAGGCCAGCAACACACACACACACACACACACACACACACACAATCAGCCCTCACGCCTACCAGAGAGAGAGAGAGAGAGAGAGTTGTCATTGCCCAAAGTGGCCCATTGACAAGGGGGGTTATACACGACTTTCTTTTGTAAATACAAATAAATACAAGAAAAATCACATGATGCATTTAACATAATGAAAACAAAAAACAAAAAAATGAGCTCTCTATGAACGGATACGACTTTAAGCTCTGACGTAAACTCAGTTTCAAACTGAACACAAAGTAATAACAAGGATGAACAATAGGAACCAATAAGCAATAACTAAAATGATAAAAAGAACATTCTAGAATGCTATATTAGACCATCCATTGAAATTGTATTTGAAATTTTCAAAAAGTATTCTTGCTGGAGACTACAGCGTAATTAGAGAGAGAGAGACAGAGAGAGAGAGAGAGAGAGAGAGAGAGAGAGAGAGAGAGAGAGAGAGAGAGAGAGAGAGAGAGAGAGAGAGAGAGAGAGAAATACGAAACAGGAAATTTATTCACGAAAGGACTTCGAAGCATATGAGGATGTGGGAGGGGGGGGGGGGAGGTATAAAAACATGCAAAATTTGAACATTCTTAATTCTTAAAAAATATAATGAAATTTACGTACTGCTATCCCTCTTATTTGAAATGCTTTATATATGTATATGGACAGATTTTTCACTGTTTCAGGATTAGTAGCAGACATTGATAATCTAAATCTGAATATATTTGGATCTCTGAAGAATTTCACAGCAATAAATTTTTTAGAGAGAGAGAGAGAGGACTGACTTGTTCAAAATTGCAGTGAGGTCACCAAAGGGTAACGCCTCAGGCAGACTGTGTCACTCTCTGTGAAGTTCAGGTTGCCACCTCATTGAATACGAACTGTGAAGAAAGGTTATTTCAGAGTTTGTAACAGGGTCATTATTTTGTTGGATTAAGACAAATGCATGACTTGTTGATTATGTATGTGCTTGCGTGTTACAAGTGCAACTTAAAAGAATGATGATATGGAAGGATTTCCACTTAGTCAAAAATAGGAGTGGGGGTGGGGGCGCCTTCAACTTGTATCTGATGGCTTTAAAACCTTTTGTGGGCCACTATCTATACACTTTCGCAGAGAGGTCTACATTTTTGGAGAGTCCTAGATTTATTAAAAAGTGAGGGTGTGAATTTTTTTTGGAGGGGGCGAGGTGGTTTGAAATTCATTTCTTTTATGATTATTTTTTAACGGAATGGTTATGAAGAAGAAGAAGAAGAAAAAGAAGAAGAAGAAGAAGAAGAAGAAGAAGAAGAGACAACATTAAAACCCCAGTCTCTCTTTGTGAATGGACAAGATGGCTAGTTCTTGGAATCAGGGATTTCTTCCATTCCTGCTGAATCTCTTTTCGCGTGCAGTCATTTCTTCTCTTTCTATGTTGTTTCGTTGTGTCCTTGTGACTAGCAAGCCTTTCATCAGACACAGCTTGATGGGAAAATGAACTTTGCAACCAGTGCAAAGACGATGCACTTGAGAGGTCATAGTCCCTTTTTTGTGTTCATCGGCTAGAGCTCCAAGGTTCACCAGTGGTGAGATTTGTGCGCCTCCCCCACCACCATCATTAATAGGTAGCCACATTCCGACTTCACCGTTGGTGTCAAACATCACACCTGGGTACATGCGTTTTTGAAAATTTATCGCTCCCACAGGCACGAAATGGGCTACTCTTTCGAAAGGCAGAGTGGGTTTTTAACATGTGCACGAGATGTTCTGCGAGAAGAACTTTGATATTCAGTTCCATTTTCTCGTCAAACTGGGAAGAAAGGGCAAGGCTGGGAATCGGACCCAGAACCTCACGGTTTACTTTAGTTAGGCAGGTAAACGTCTTAACCGTACTAACATCTTCCATCTCAATAAGCCTTATAAATTCCCCTGAGGGGATGCGGGTGGAGTGGGGGTGTAGTGTAAATAACATCCCCATCTTCTGGAAATTATGTGCTATGACTTCCCTCTTTTCTCCTTCTCTTTGTTTCTGCCTTGTTTAATTTCTCCCTGTCACCTCCGTCTTGTCTATTTTCTGCCTTCTTGGTCCTTTCTCCTGCCATTTTTCCAAAAAGACTTAAAAGATAACAATTCACTCCCACTCCGATGTGGGATGCCTTGGTCTGACTTTGTCGGGCGCTTAACGGCAGCGCAACACATTTCATTCATATGACAGACAACAATAGTTGCAGTCTGAGCGTTCGACGATGACGAAGAAACGTCATTGTACATACTGTGTCAACGTTCAAACATCATTGCACTAGAACATCCCTGCTTCAACATTCAAACGTCATTGCACTTGCACTTCAGCAATCAAACGTCATTTGCACTTGCATTTCAACAATCAAACGTCATTGCACTTGCACTTCAATCATTGCACTTGTTCTTGAACATTCAAACGTCGTTGCACTTGCACTTCAACATTCAAACGTCGTTGCACTTGCACTTCAACATTCAAACGTCGTTGCACTTGCACTTCAACATTCAAACGTCGTTGCACTTGCACTTCAACATTCAAACGTCGTTGCACTTGCACTTCAACATTCAAACGTCGTTGCACTTGCACTTCAACATTCAAACGTCGTTGCACTTGCACTTCAACATTCAAACGTCGTTGCACTTGTTCTTGAACATTCAAACGTCGTTGCACTTGCACTTCAACATTCAAACGTCATTGCACTTGTTCTTGAACATTCAAACGTCATTGCACTTGCACTTCAACATTGAAACGTCATTGCACTTGTTCTTGAACATTCAAATGTCGTTGCACTTGCACTTCAACATTGAAACGTCATTGCACTTGCACTTCAACATTCAAACGTCATTGCACTGGAACATCCTGGTTCACTATTCAAATGTCTTTGCACTTGAAAATTCTATTTCAGAATTCTTTCAGCACTCTTTTATCCAGTCTCTGCATGCCACTTGTCAATCGAAGGATGTTTATGCTTTCGAAGGGAAATGAAAGACAGCAGGTGAGAATGAATGTTCTTGGCTAACGTGACTGATGAAAATAAACAAGAACATCCTGTACCCTCCGTCTGATCCCATTGCCTTGTTTGTGTGTAAGGACTAGGGGTGAGGCTTGGTGCAGAGTTGACAGAGAAAGGAGAGCAGAGGAGGAAGGGGGGAGGGAAGTAGGTTATGGGTGCAAGCATACATCTACCTGATTATGCTTGCGGTATTTGTACCTGCTGCCCTACTAAGGTGAAGAAAAGGTAAAGGTGTCCCATTATCTATGCCGTCGTTAGGAACGATGTGTCAGAGACTTCAACTTCTCTAGGGGCTTCTGCCTTGCTGATTTACCTTCCCGACCCTAAAGGGGGTGGGTACTCATTGACAGCTGGGTATACTGGGGGACTGTATTGAAGCCAAGGCGTGCAAACGGTCACCCATCCACTTAGTAACCACGCTCAATGCTGCTGTGTGTGTGTGTATGTATTGTGTGTTTTGTTGTTGTACATTTGAATTTGTTAGAATATTGTGAATCATTGTTGTTGCTTGTGTAGGAGCGGATTGATTGGAAGCGCTCTGATTTGTAATTGCAAGATATAGCGCTCTATAAATTCCATATATTATTATTATTATTATTATATTATTATTATTATTCTTGGGGAGAGCGAGTGCTCTGACCACTGAGCTTTCCCACTTCCCTACTTCCTAAGATAGATGATTGAAACGTAAAGATATAGAGGACATGTACAGAGGTTGCAGTGTGTGTGTTTAAATCAAAGCCCAGAAAAAGTCATTCTGTTTATGTCAAGTGTTTTGCTGTGTTCTATTTTTGCCCGTGGGGATGCCAGGTGCTCTTCCAGTATAAATAGTATCCCCACCTGGAAAAATCTGTGCTAGAAAATGTCCTTTTTCACACTCTCTTTGTTTCTGTTTTTTTCCTCACCTGTCTGTCATCTCTCTTGCTGATTTTCATCTCTCCCACTCCAGTCTCCTGCCATTTTTTTGGGCAAATCTTACAACTTTTGTCTTTTAAGACATTGACTTATGCCTCTTGGTTCCTTGGGGAACATAGGGCTGCAACAACACTCCTCCAACGAACTCGGTTTGGGGAGATCCTCTTCAGCTCGGCCCATGTCATTCCGGCTGCTTTCGTTTCTTCGTCAACACTTCTGCGCCAGGTCTGCTTTGGTCGCACCTGTGCTGTTTTTCCAGTTTCGTACAGGGTTCTGATGTTCCAGGTCCCTATCCTAGTTGTTAACTTGGTTGTTAGAAGAGCTGTCAGCGCACTGGCTTCCCGGAGGCTTTCACCAGCACGCGTCATAGGCTCTACCGGAGAGGACTCTTCCCCAACCATGTCGCTTGTAAGAGGTAATGTTGCAGTTTCCGTAACAGACTGGTTTTTAAGTGAATGGGTCGTTAGCCCAATGCACATCCCCCAACCTGGAGGACCAGGGTGCATCGTTTAGTCTGGCTCCTCCCCCACAGACCTGTTGAGCATGGTTGAACCTGCCAGAGGCCGAAGCCCCCGCCCACATAGCTCTGGGGGTCATTGAAGCACGCAAGCCATCCCACCACGACAAGGTGACACACCATCGGGAAGGCTTTTAATACATTACATGCCATTTTTTGCCTGTGTTGTTATGTTCTGGCGACCAGGTGGTGATAATATTGACACTGGGATGGACACATTATGTACATTTTTCAGTGTTATTTGCTCATATGTGGCTTTTGCGTGCGTACATTGAAGCATTCATTATCTTTTACCACGCTTTTGGAATCTGGGGATGGCACATTCAGCGGAATGGCTGGCGCTCTCAGCACAGCCTGGTTTCATCAGCCTCAAAGAATGAAACAATGAAGGTATTTTCATTTAGTGAGCCATAAGGGGTTTGCTTGGGTAGACGGTGCTAGACATTAGAAGGGATTAGAAAATAAACAAAATGGAATGAAATGAACTGTTTTATAAGTAAAGATCTTCTTCTTCTTCTCTTCCTCCTCCTCCCCCTCCTTCTTCTTCTCCTTCTTCCTCTCCTCCTCCTCATCCTCCTTCTTCTTCTCTTCCTTTCCCCCTTCTCCTCCTCCTCTTCTTCCTCTTCTTCTCATCCTCCTTCTTCTCTTCTCCTCCTCCTTCTCCTTCCTCTTCCTCCTTCTCCTTCTCCTCCTCCTTCTCCTCTCTTCCTCCTTCTTCTTCTTCTTCTCTCCTCCTCCTCGTTGTCGTCATCGTAATCGTCGCTTCTCTTTCCCCCCCACCCTTCCGTCTCCTGTTCTGCCCCTTTCCTTCATTCCTCCTCTTCCTCATTCTCTCTCTTTTTTTTTATTTTACCTATCATTTTCCTCCATGTCCACACATTTCCCCCTATTTCCACACGTTTACTATCACGCAGATAATGATCTTGGCCGTTTTGTCTGTCATGCTGTGTCGGACACCTACCCTTAGCCTGCTGAATGCCTGTCATGTCGTGCAGGTTACAAACCCAGCCCCTGAAAGCTGCCTCAGCTTAGAATGCTGAGTCCCTAGGGGACAGGGAGGGGAGGGGCCTGTCAGCTATTTCACATAAGACCTTACAGAAAGATGATAGCCTCTGCTCCCTCTCTGTCGGTTGTCTTTCTGTCTGATCTTGTGTCTGCCTACTGTTGTGATGTGTTTGTCGTGTGTGTGTGTGTGTGTGTTCTGCTGCTTTGCGTGCGTGCGTTGCGTGTCTGTTGTTGTTGTTGTGTGTCTCTCTCTCTCTCTCTCTCTCTCTCTCTCTCTCTCTCTCTCTCTCCCTCTCTCTCTCTTGCTTCCTTTATTTACGTATTTATTCTTTTACTTTGAGAATAATGGAATAAGCACTCATGTGCTTTTTTTCCATCCAGTCCCTGTGTGTATGCAGTTTTTTAATTTTTTCATCCGTTCCCACCGGCGCACAATGGCCTACTCTTCCAAAAAGCGGAACGGGTTTGAACGTGTGCGCAAGATGTTCTGCGTGCGTTCGCACACGGGACTTCAGTTTATAGTCTCATCCGATGGACTTGGGGAGAGTGGAGTCGGCACTTTACCTTGCTTGTGTGTGTGTGTGTGTCTGTGTGTGTCTGTGTGTGTGTGAATCAATCATGTATCATATCTATTCAGTATTTTGCAGGCCATAAGACCATATGAACACAATATGAAAAAGAAACCATGGAGCAGTCGAGGTGATATAGTACAGTAAGCACATAGTCTTTGTTGCAGGCAGGGAAAGAGCTACATGTTTCTGATCTTTAGACATTCAGTTACATAAACTGCCAGGTTCACAGTCAGTTTCTCAGAAGGATTTGGAATGTGTGTGTGTGTGTGTGGTGTGTGTGTGTGTGTGTGTGTGTGCGCGCGCGCTCGTGCGAGCGTGTGTGCGTGTGTGTGTGTGCGTGTAGACAGACTGGTTAGTGGCAACCTCGCCTCAAAACCAGAATAATATTTTTTTCTTATGTCAGAGAGAGAGGGGGGAGGGGGAGGGAGACAGACAGAGACAGAGACAAAAAAAACAGAGACAGACAGACAGTCAGACAGACACAGACACGCAAACAGACACAGACTCCGAGGCAGAGAGACCCAGATAAGAATACCTAGATTCAACCAGTCTACCGTTGGCCGTCGCTCTTTCTCTGTTTCTGATCCATTGATCTGGAATGACCTCCCTCTCTCCCTCCGCCAAAAGCCTTTTTATGACGCTTTTAAATCAGGCCTCAAGTCACATTTATTTCAAACCTAAGATTCTCCCCTCTTGTTCCATTTCTTTTTGTCCCTGCCCTCAACAGCCAAAACCCGTCACCCTGCTGGAGAGTAAACCTTTGTGTGTGTGTGTGTGTGTGTGCGTGCGTGTGTGCAAGTGTGTGTATACACTTGAACTTGTAAAACGAAAAATCCTATTAATTGTAACTGGCTGCATGTGAATGAATAAGGATGAATGAAAGTGCTTTGATTTGTTTTGTTGCAAGATATAGCGGTATATAAATACCATGTATTATTATTATTATTAGATTACTTTACACTTGCACAGAATCAAACACCCAAAACCCTTAAAATAAATCTCGCAAATAAAGCTGAAATTTCTATGCATCATGTTTTTAAAAAAATACCCCTCCACTCCCCCCCCCCCCCCCCCCCCCCCCCCCCCCCAAAAAAAAATCCATCCTTCCTACCATGTGAAAGAAAACCCCCGAAGAAAAGGTGGAGAGAAAAAGGAATAGAACTATTGTATATTACGACAAGGCAGAGACATCTCTCGTAGTAGATATGTCACTGAAATGCCGGATGGTGAGAATGAAAAAAAGGAGAGAGAGAGAGAGAGAGGGTCACTAATTCTTCGAGTATTTTGCTATCAAGCCCTCATTGTTAAGTTTCAAGGGGAAAAAATAAAACATCCTGGATTTTTTTTTTTTTTTTTTTTTGGGGGGGGGGGGGGGGGAATTATTTCGCGTGTTTGAGAGAAATGTAGTGTGTGTTTAAGAGGTACGGAATTCTATGTGTGTGACAGTTTCTGAAGTTAAACAAAGAGGGAAACAGGGAGAGGGGACTGTAGTTCAGGTGAGAATATTTTGTTTGCGTGACTATGAATGAGATGTTCAGAGTGTTTCGTCTTCCCAGTTTTCTTCTTTTTTCTTTTTTGCTTTGTTTGTTTTTTTGTTTCGTGAATAGTTAGAACTTGATGAGAAGATAAACGGGAAATGGAAGACAGAAGTTTAAAGTGACAGGTCCTGTACACGTTACGAATGAGTAGAGTAGAGTAGAGTAAAGTAGAATAGAGTAGAGTAGAGTAGAGTAGAGTATGTATAGTATAGTATGGTATGGGATGGTATGGTGTGGTATAGTATGGTATGGTATGGTATATAATAGTATAGTATGGTATAGTATAGTATAGTATAGTGTAGTATAGTATGGTATGGGATGGTATGGTATGTTATGGGACAGTATAGTATCGTATGGTGTGGTGCGGTGCGGTGCGGTGCGGGTATGGGTACAGTACAATACAGTACAGTGCACTGTAGTGTAGTGTAGTGTAGCGTAGTGTAGTGAAGTGTAGCGTAGTGTAGTGAAGTGTAGCGTAGTGTAGTGTAGTGTAGTGTAGTGTAGTAGTTGTAGTGTAGTGTAGTGAGTGTAGTGTAGTTGTGTGGTCGTAGCGTGTAGTGATATAATATGTACTGTAGTGGTAGTAGTAGTGTATTGTATATTTAGTTAGTTAGAATAGTTTTCGTCGCTCGCGAATAAATTCTCCGCATGCGGAGACGATCTATATTCTGATACAAATACAGTTTCGCCACAGAATTCTTCTGCGTTGCGTGTGGTGGGCTTGTCCATGCGTGTTGCTTTAATAATAATAATAATAATAATGTATGGAATTTATATAGCGCTGAATCTTGTAAAGTAAACAAATCAAAGCGCTTGCATTCAAATCATTCATACGCATGCAACCATACATAAATATCAAGATAAACAAATATCAAATTTATATACACAACACACTTAGGTGGGGGTGGTGAAGGTGAAGGCAGCTATTGACATGTAGGAACAGACAACAGGGGAAGATCTCAAGTAGAGTATAAGTGCGTTTTGAGGCTAGATTTGAAAGAATCAAAAGAAGGCTTTTGGCGAAGTGGAAGAGGGAGGTCGTTCCATGTAGAGGGACCGGAAACAGAGAAAGAGCGACGGCCAACAGTGGTTTGTTTAAATCTGGGTGTTCGGAAGCACAACGTATCTACAGCTGAACGAAGGGAACGGGACGGAGTGTACAGGTGAAGACAGTTACAGAGATAAGAAGGTGCAGATTTGTGGAGACATTTGAAACAAAGGGTATTAATCTTATACTTTATTCTTTGTGAGACAGGCAGCCAGTGAAGAGATCGCAAAAGAGGAGTGATGTGTGCTTTAAGGACTTCAGTGTTCATATCGTTTCACCCGAAAGTCTGGCAACCAGATTATCAGTAATAATGCCGACAAGTGGGTGGAACATTCCTGCCTTGATCGGGGTTTAAACCACGCACCTCTTGCTGTGGAGGAATGTGAATTACGTGAAGACCACTGAACCAGGAGCTAGAGGGTCAGCGGCTGTCAAGAAAGCAGGATGTCCATGTTTGTTTCTTTGCTGTTCTCTGTACACGTTGTTTAAGCCTCCATCAACTGCTCTCTTTGTCAGTTCAGTACACCCCCAAAACAATGCGCGCAACACAAAAGCATTGCTACATAACACATTGCGATTTAATGCAATGCAATATGAAACAAAGCAATATAACGCATCACAATATAATAATAATAATAATAATAATAATAATAATGGAATTTATATAGCGCTACATCTTGCAAAGACAAATCAAAGCGCATGCATTCAACCTAATCTTACAAAGTCATGCAATCAATGATAAATAATCAATAGTTTAAACAAACAGATATTTACAAACATGGTGGGCTGCAGTTAAAATCTATGAAATAAAATGTAAAAAGTCAAATGTTTTTCAAAAGCACACACACACTCACACAGGTCGTATACTTTAGCAGGGTGATAAGGCATGGGTTAGTGAAGGTGGGATAGCTCTGATATGAAACAGATGGGGGGGGGGGGGGGGGGGGAATCTTAGGTTTGAAATAAATATGTCTTGAGGCTTGATTTAAAAGTGTCATAGCTAGGTTTCTGGCGAAGAGAGACAGGGAGCTCATTCCAGGTCGATGGACCCGAAGTAGAGAAAGAGCGACGGCACAATCCATAGCAAAACGTCACAATGCTGTACAGTACAGTATAAAATAATGCAAAATAATTCAAGGCAAGGCAAAACCATACCAGACAGTACAGTATATCACAAAAAATGCAATTCATTAATTAGAAACGCTGCTTTGGGGCAGTAAAACAAGCAACCAAACCAGCTTCACGTTTCAGAGGCTGATACGGAGTTCTCCAAACACAAGCCATTCGAAGCACAGAAATTACTGTCCATCTTTCTGCCATTTCATAACGTTTCGTAGGCTCTGCACACAGAGTATTGGTTCACAACAAAGGACACAGAAAAAAATCCTAATATAACAGAGAAAAAAATCCTAATATAACACAGAAAAAATCCTAATATAAAAGAGAAAAAAATCCTAATATAACACAGAAAAAATCCTAATATAACAAAGACAAACATCCTTATATAACAGCATAATTAAAAACTAACTTTAAAAAAAAATCCAGGTCAGACATACGAAATTAACTGTGAACTGCGTTCTGGTAACCAATGCGCTTCCCTCTTTTCTATCTTTTAAAACTTCAACGCTGACATGAACTAGAGGATATTTTTCACTCTGTATGCGTGTGCATACTACCAAGAATAGAGCACTGGCAGGTCTGCACGTCAGTTGACCTGGGATATCACGACAAAGCTACCATTAATCCCCGAAGTGCAGCATGGATTGGAACTCCTGACTCCTGACCATTAGCATCAAAAGCTGGTTGTCAGACCACTCGGCCCTGTCAAACAGACACAGGGAGTGTGTCAATACGCCGAAAGA